>BQNB010006337.1:0-24772 GCA_026074375.1 Tanacetum coccineum
ACGTTTACCACTTAAGGACGGATGGTGCAACTTTTTTGGTCAAGGGACTAGGGACGCTGGTCAATGCAAACCACAAGGACCAAAAGTGTAGTTTACTCCTTTTCAGAATAACCGAAAATGAGTACAAGGTTTTTGGATCAACCAAAATTTAGAAAACCTAACAAAGGTTTATGTAGATCGGATGTTTTGAGCTAAGGGAAAGGAGGAGGATATTTATGTGTTTTGTTTCTTGTGTTGTACCCTGTAAATGAGCTAGGGTGAGGGGGTTTTATAGCCTCCAAAACCCTACTCATAATAAGACTATAAAACCAATAATTTAAGTCTTATCACAACTCCTCCATTTCCTTCTTATCTCAAAACCGAACCTAGACACTTTTTGGAATCCTTCTAGAACCCTCCTGGCCGGTCACACCATTAGGACAATCTTAGGATTCTTGTCTAGTCGCATTTTGGTCCTTTGGTTTACTTAAGAAACGTACGCGAAGTTTAAAACGCACTCTAAGTGTTTTAACGCGTGTGCCCCCAATAGGCTCACACATTTCTAGTCGTATTAGTGCTAGTCCAACTAACATAATCCAACAATTATAAAACATACATTTTGCATTGTACAGTAGAAGCTACAGTGCTTCTACTGTACAATGGTTTGGGCCTGGGCTCCCACTTTGGGCCGGCCCACTTTTTTTTTTAATTTTATAAAACATACATTTTGCATTGTACAGTAGAAGCTACAATGCTTCTACTGTACAATGGTTTGGGCATGGGCTCACACTTTGGGCCGGCCCACTTTTTTTTTTTTTTAATTTTTGACACAAAATATGGGGAAAAAATATTACAAAAGTACCGATTCAACTTTAAAATAATCGACATAGTCACAAACGTACAACTTTAAATTGCATTAAACAGGGTCATTTAAAAAAAACCATATAGCAAAAAAAAAACAAAGCTTTAAACATGAGGCCCAACACATAAGCCCATATAAAAAAAACAAACTATTAAACATCAGACAAAAAAAAATTCGCAAAAAAAAAAACAAAAAAAAGTATAAATTTTTTTTACCGCCCCGCAACAACGCGCGGGACATAAACTCATATAAGGAAAAAAACAAATTATTAAACATGATACCGAAAAAATAAACCCGCACTATTAAACATGAGACCGAAAAAATAAACCTGCAAAAAAAACATATAACCAAAAAAAATACCTTTAAACATGAGGCCTAACACATAAGGCATATAAGAAAAAAACAAACTATTAAACATGAGACCGAAAAAATAAACCCGCACAAAATTAAAAAATATATAATAATAATAACAATGGCCCGCAACAACGCGCGAAAAATTAACGTCCCGCAGCAACGCGCGGATAACCCTGCTTGTTATTAATAAATAATGTTTACCTTTGTTTTCTGTGATACACATATTATTGGAAAACATGTATATATTTTGCATAGTTTATTGCAATGGCAAACTTTGTACATGAGATAAAAATGTTTTAGTAAGAGTGGTGGGAATGAATATAATACGACTTAATTTAACATAATATGATAAACACTTGTTTGTTAACGCCAAAACCTTTTAACCCACATTTCATAATACTGTCTCATCAGTTGATGTGTTTTATTCAGACTTTTTTTATACGTTTTTTTTTAGTTATCATTGTTTTTCCATATGTTGTTAACAATATTCGTAGTTTATCAGTACAAAAATGTTTTCGAAATTTGTATCCTTTTTAAGAAGGTTGTGTTATATATACGGCAGGTAGCTGTTCACGAATCGAGTAATACCCACAGAAACCAAAATCGAAACCGAACCAAATGATAAAATAAATGAGGTCTTTATACTGTTATAAGAGTTTAAATTTTGAAAAAGTGATTGTTTTTTGTTTTGTAGCGTGTCATTTACTCGGTAGTTTCTACGACCAATTTAACAAAAGATCCATAGCTGAACCGACCGGGAGGACATTGTTGGATTATGTGAGTTGGACTAGCTCGATCACAACTAGAGGTGTGTGAGCCTATTGGGGGCACACACAAAAAAACATTTAGAGCACGTTTGCTACTTCACGAAATGCATTCTATGTAAACCATTTGGACCGAAATCGACTAGACAAGACCTTGTTGTGTCCCATTGTGTCCGGCCACAAGAGAAGGTTCTAGGAGGGGTCTAGGTTCGATGTATGAAGGGATAAAGGAAAGAGAATTGTGATAAGGCTAGGAATTGTTTTATGATAAGACTAAAACACTAGCTCTTTTAATCTTATCACAAGAGGGATTTGAGGGCTTTATAAACCCACACCCTCTTGCTCATTCAATCGGTGTAACAGATCCAACAAGCCAGAAATTCTCTTCTTTCTTTTCATTGAAATCATACGCAAGATATAAACCCTAAATAGGGTTTGACTGATTTTCGGTTCACCTTTTTGTTGCTGTTGTATTTCGGTTAACCTAATTTAGGGGTTTTCGATTGTGGTTTGATCCAAGGCAGTTCCAGGAGGTTGATTACGTAGGTTTACTTGTTCCCAAGGCGTGGGAATCATTTGATTCGATCTAGGGTTCTTGGATTTGGTAAATCGGTTGTTCTGTCCTAATTCGGTTACAACCGAATTAGGCTAAACCCTAGTATCTATTTTCTGTAATTCGGTTCTAATTCTTGTGAGGGTTTTGGGATCGATTTTCAGTGGAGTTTTGGTACAATAGTTGTATTGGGTTATAAGTGAAGTAAGGACTAGCATCCGGGCGTGCTTGTTTACGTGTTTGTGTGAGCACTCGTAGAGGTGACCACTTAGTCACTAGTTTCTTATTCTCGGTTTCTATTAATTGCTGGTGTCTACAAGGGTATGTTCCTATTTACTCTTTTACATTCCTTATTGTGTTTTATATGTGTGTTAATTATTATACTAGACTAGATCTATCCGCTGCGTACTCGTAAGAGTTAATTGGTTAACTTGATTGTTAAATTCCAACATGGTGCACTTGAGCTTGTGGCTTGTTTTACGGATATAAACGCTAAAGTGCCTTCTGTGCGCAAACGATTTAGCTTTGTGTCTTATTTAAATTTCAATAAGCTAATAGAAACGCCCCAGTTTGTTTGTGACAGACCAAGGTTTGACCCAGTCCGGCCCGGGTTTGACCATTCCCGACCCAGGTTTGGTCATTCTTGACCTGACTGGGTTTGACCATTCTGACCCGGGTTCGACCATTCCCTACCCGGTTTTGACCATTCCCTACCCAGGTTTGACCGATCCCTACCCGGGTTTGACCATTTCGACCCGGATTTGACCATTTCGACCCGGGTTTGACCATTCCTTACTGGGTTTGACCATTCCCTACCGTGTTTGACCATTCCGACCCGGGTTTGACCATTCCGACCTGGGTTTGACCATTCTAACCCGTGTTTGACCATTCCCTTACTGGGTTTGATCATTTCCTACCCGGGTTTGACCATTCCCTACCGGGTTTGACCATTCCCGACCTGGGTTTGACTTGACCTGGCTCGTGTTTGACCAGACCCGCCCTGTGTTTGGCCCGGGTGGCCTGACCCGAGTCTGGCTTGACCCGACCCAGGTTTGACGCGAGCTCAAATAGAGTCTGGTTGGGTATGTTATTAGCCTTGACCCGACTTTGACTCGAACTCAACTAACCCGACCCAGTTTACACCCCCATTTGTATGAATGATGTGTCAATTTGTTGGATAACTTTATTATTTGGCCTTTTGAGCTTGTTTAAGTTTGTAAGCTCTAAGGTGCAGCTTATGCGCATGAAAAAGTGAAATGAATGTCACCAACAAAAAAAATGAAATCTGACATTTTCATTTCCTTTTTACAAAGACATGGCTTTTTTCTCTATTTGAACATAACGATATGTCTGGTTGGGATTGCATATCGTTATAGACTAGAATTAGCGAATGGACTTCTCAATAGCGTACTGTATTTTGCTTTGATGAAAGTGGTTAGTATGTCATCTATAAAGCAAATAGGCCCATACTTATGCCAACCTTGTGTCGGAAGATGACCAAACGAACAATGATTTCAAGTAATTTTATAGATGAAATAATTTCTTTCATCTGTATGCTTGCACCTTTGACATATACATTGAGATGATATGTGTCGGAATTTGACTAAATCAATGAAAGGAGTCAAGTCACGAATTTATGAATGAACTTATTTTATTTGTTATGCTTGCACCTCATACACTTCAAGTGTTCTTGAACATGTTTTTAGCTAGATTATCACCATGGATCCAAAACACGTTTTAAACGTTCTTTTACGTAAATGATTGTAAACTGTTCTTTTGCGTTTTGGCGAGTGCTTTAGTACCAATAAATAAAGTGTGCAAAATTCCAAGGAAAAAAGAAAACATTGTAATCTTCTTAGATAGAAAAGCACATTCTGTTTTAGTTATGGAAAATCATATTGAAATTTTTTTCAGTGTCTTTTAATATCAACAATTACAATATACGTACATTGTGCATCATTTATGTGAATGTGTAAATACTGGTTGTTCGTCGCTTTGTACCCATAAGAACGAATAATAATAAGCTCCGCATGTTTATAACGAGAAAATATGTTGCCGCGCGTTATGGCAGGACATTTAAAATTGCGTATGCTTCTGGGTTGGTTTTTGGCGCGACTATATATATATGAGTCGTGTATATTGACCCGTTAACATTTTAGGATCCCCGAGATTGACCCGTATGTGGACTTAATTTCTTTTAGCCTTTCTTCATCGGGCCATGGATAAATTTAGGCATGAGAATAGTTGTTGATCGCGTACACATTTCTTGTACCAAGTTTGTGACACTTGCAATGCAAGCCAAAGAAGGAGAACGCGTTCGGTAGCGTCACCAGTTCCAGATCGAGTAGATACAGACTGCAAACGCCCGCTGACGAGAACTGGGATAGCATAACGAACATAGTGTCCTTTTTTATAAACACCCCTTCCAAACTCATCACTAATCATATTAAACGTCAAGTTAGCTAACGTAACATGAATATTGACACGGGTTGACATGTAGCAGATGCCAGTGCTTTAGCTCCAGTGAATACAGAGAAAACACTGCAATAAGGCAGTACTTCAAGAAGCTAAATGATCATCGTGTTTGATGTATAAATACAAACACACTAGATTGAGGTTTATATATATATGCAGGACGTGGACCAGTATATAATCTACACCGACTGAGACTAGATGGATCTATAGCGTGAGATATAGCTTTTACCATATTGCTCCTTTGTATCAGACAAGTAGATGTCTTACGAGGCCCATCTCAAGCTCGTGGAGGACTAAGATAAACATGTATAACGCAAATAGTAGTAGGTCCGTTGAGGATAAGAGCGATCCAAGAAATCCCCACTACATCCTGCATTTACACCAAATGAGCGGGTTAAGGTACTTGCGCAACGGGTCAAAATGGAAGGTTATTAATTGAAACGGTACAAGTGGCAAGCGGAAGAAATGTACGTGTGTTCCCTCAATATCTAGTTGCACGATCAATGCTAAGCCGAAGAGAAAAAACGCTCTCTGTCTTTTCCTTTCCATTGGCCAAAGTGTTTCCCAAGCTGAAGTTACAACAATCGAGATTATCTAAAGTCAAAACAACGATGTAGTTGAAAATGGATTTCAAAAGGAAAAAATGTTAACATTTGAAATACCTTCTTTGAAATGAGAGATTGTATATCTTTACTTCCGGAGATCAAGCGTCTGTTTTGGAAACGTCCTTCTGAGTAATACCCTTTGCAATTCTGCTGCGTAGTTTGGAGCTATCCCGTCAGCGATCTGACTAACTGAATACTGTTTGTTGCACTAAAAACGATGGTAATTAAAAGCAATCGGTTGACGGAAATGACAAAAAGTAGCTAAACTAGTTTTACCTGTGGCTGGATGCACCATGCTAGCAGCAGCACCAAACGCAAGGTTCTTTTGTTCGGTATCGGTCTAATGATTCCACCTAATGGATATAACGAACCATGCCTACCATACACGGAGCAAACAAATAAGACCCAAGTTAGTAACATCAACGCCATACCCTGATTACGGAGACCAAAAGTTAAGTAATATAAGTACCGCTTCAGAATCTGTTGGTTATTTTGACCCCCATTGTTTTTAATCTCGACAATATTGTCTTTAATCTCGACATGAGTTTTGTCTTCAATAGATTAAACGGCATAGCCTCTCTTGACGCCAGGCAAGTTTCCTGCAGTTGTCTTTTTTATGTTTATCATGCAAACTATGGTGGCTAAACTGTAATAAGAGGAACTGTGCATTGCGCAAACCTCAAAAAACACTTTGGTTGGAGACACAGGCATGACGTAAAGGAATGTTGGATATTGTGCTTCTACGGATTGAGCTGAATGTTTGGCATAATCTCGATAATCCATGAAAACCATTAGGCTTGGATCATAGGGAATGCTTTCTACCTGCGATAATTGAAAAAGATACTGTAACTTTCATGTTTTAAAGTTTATAGCAACGGAAAGTTACACATCACATGAGTTCCTCACCTCAACCTCTACACCGTAAGATGTTTGAACGCAAACACGAGGACCCCCGAGCTCATACTGCACAAGCTTACCTGAAGCCGCCCCAGATGCAACCGTAGCAAGCCTATTACAAAAGCAAAATATCATTACAAAACTTTCATTTTGCATAGACTCTATTTTGGAACAGTCTGCCTGCACGGAATGATGATATCACCTTCACACTCAATGAGACTGTTGCCGTTTGTAGCTTCAGTAATTCTTTCCACTTTGGAACTAAGAAATTATCGTTTTACAAAGCTTCAACGGAGATAGAATACGAAAAATAGCCAAAAGGAAAATTACCTTTTCAACAACTCCTCGTGAAGTAAATCACGACTAACTTGTCCATAGGCACGACCAATGAGAATGGGATCGTTGTCATCAAGAAATACAAGAGTATCCCGCCAAACATGTTCAATACACCCCTCAAATTTCAATAAGCTAATGGAAACGCCCCAGTTTTTGCCTGACCCGGGTTTGATCGGGTTTGACCATTCCCGACCAGGTTTGACCAATCCTGACCCGGGTTTGACCATTCCTGGCCCGGCTTTCACCATTCCTGGCCCGGCTTTCACCATTCCTGACCCGGGTTTGACCATTCCCACCCGCTTTGACCAGTCCTGACCCGGGTTTAACCATTCCTGACCCGGGTTTGACCATTCCTGACCCGGGTTTGACCATTCGTGACCCGGGTTTGCCCATTCCTGAACCGGATTTAACCCTTCCGGACCGGGTTTGACCAATCCTGACCCGGGTTTGACCATTCCTGAACCTGATTTCACGTATTCTGATCCGGGTTTGACCCGAGTTCAAATAGATTCAGGTTTGGGTATGTTATTTTAGCCTTGACCCGACTTTGACCCGAACTCAACCAAACTGACCCAACGTTACGTAAGGGAGGTGATAAGCTTATGGCTTGTTTATGGCCTTTAGAGCTAGCTTATGGCTTGTTTAAGTCTGTAAGCTCTAAGGTGATAAGCTTATGCGCATGAAAAAGTGAAATGAATGTCACCAAATAAAAAATGAATTAGAACTAAATCTGTCCGTGTTTGATGAAAATTGATAAAATCACAGTCATGTCATTTCCTTGTTTCAAACACATGGCTTTTTTCTCTATTTGAACATATCGATATGTCATAGACTAGAATTAGCGTATGTCGTCTATAAAGCAAATAAGCTCATAGACTAGAATTAGCGAATGGACTTTTATAGGCTCATATACCACGCATTTGTTGGATATGTTACTACAGTAGAGAGTCTTTGGAGCTATTGCATACCGATAGGTCTGGTTGGGATTACATGTCAATATAGACTAGAATTAGCGAATGGACTTCTCAATAGCGTACTATATTTTACGTGGTTCTTATAAAAAGCTATGGAGTTCTATTTAACGTGCGCGATTTATGATTTTGCTTGAGAACAATATTTGGCTGGGTTATGGAATTTGAATAGGTATTTGAAGCTCTTTTGCATATAGCTGGCGGAACTAGGGGTATTGTTGGGTCATGCATTATTTTGAGAATATCGCCACATTGTTGGTTAAGGACTTGAAACAAATTAGTCATTTATGAAGTTAATTTTGTGGTTTGAGTTGAAATTATAGGGCACGGGTTTTTGTTTGAATTGAAGGAATTTGTTGAAGGGTTATTGCTTCGTCGGCAGTTAGGAGGAATTTTAAGTGCAAAGTGTAAATGATTATGAGCTGATAGTGTAAAGTTTAAATGATTGTAAACTGTTCTTTTGCGTTTTGGCAAGAATATCGAGGGCTTTAGGGGGTGTTTGTTTCGGCTTATATGTGGGCTTATGAGCTTATTTGATTTTGGCTTATATAAGTTTTGACACATGTGGGCTTATATAAGTTTTTTACGATATGATAAACTTATATAGGCCCATTAATCTCAAAATAAGCTAGAAAATTGAGGGTTATGTTTACATAAGCCGAAATCAAATAAGCTTATGAGTCCTCATATAAGCCGAAACAAACACCCCCTTAGTACCAATAAACAGTGTGCAAAATTCAACAATTGCAACATTTTATAACGAGAAAATATGTTAAATTATCGTCGATTATCCGATATTCAGCTAAGTGTTTAGTTCTTAACGTCGATTATCCACAATACCTTTATGCATTCACGGAAACATCAAAGAAGAACTTACAAAACACATTAGTGTTCATCCATGGTAAACAACTGCAATACAAAAAACACTAGATAGCCTGCTATGGGTGGCATACGGACAGGTCGGACGGGTTCGGTCAACGGGTCAAACGGGCAGTTTTTAAAATTTGGTCAAACGGGCGCCGGCCAAATGGGCACGGGTCAAACGGGTAAATGGTCCAAATTTTTTGTTTATACGTGTTTGTACGTTAATTGGTGTACATTTTTATACTTTTTTGTACGGACAAAAATGGATAAAAACGTATAGAAACGTAAAAAAAAGGTATAAAAGAGTAAAAAAAATGTAGTAAACGTATAGAAACGTACCAAAACGTATAAATTGTATAAAATGTATGAAAACGAAAAATTTGGACCATTTGCCCACTGTGTTTTACTGTTTTACAAAGTTGCCCAATTAAATTTTTATAATTGTTGCTTATTTGGCCCATTTCAAATTATACATATGGTTAACTTTTGAAAAAGTTACCCAATTAGCCAATTTCTTGCATATGGTTAAACATATGTTGACTCCATGTAAGATTTTGATGTGTATAGGGTACCAACATCCAATCTTTTAATGCAACAATGCTAATGTTGGATCTTTGAGACAATGCTGATGCAAACATCAGTAAACACGCCTTGGGGGTCGACTAGTGTGGAGTATAGTTTTTGGTTTCTCTTACTGTGTTTTCTGTTAAAGTATGCTTCTGGGTTGGTTTTTGGTGCGACTATTGATATATGAGTCGTGTAAACAGGTCGACCAGACAAGGATGATGTCGTTGTTCGTAGTGGGTCACCAGTTGTCAAACGGTAGATACAGACTGCAACCGCTGACGAACAGGGATAGCCATACGAAGCATAGTATCCTTTTTAGTAATCACCGGCTCCGACTCATCACATATCATATTAAACGCCGCTTTACTCATTCTAAACGCTTTTTCTAAACCCGACGTCTGAATACTCATCGCTATTATGATACACTGACTTGGTCCAACACAGAATCTAAAGGAAGTTTATTAAACCATGGTTTTTGTCGATACCTACTGTAAATAGATCTATATGTTGAGTAATGAATACTTAAGTCAATAAATATGAATTATTGATGGTCAATGTTCATCTTGTTGAGCACATGGTTCAGCTTCGGTCTGTCTTTATTTAATTAATCCTTAGTCAATCATCAAGTTAAGCTAACGTAACATGATATGTGACACGGTTTGACATGTAGCAGCGCCGTGCTTGGTCATGATACAGGAAAACACTGCATAAGCATTACTTCAAGAAGCATAATTGATCATCGTGTTGATGTAAGAATACAACACACGTAATTGAGGTTTATATATATGCAGGGATGTGCCTAGTATATAATCTAAACCGACTGAGACTAGATTGATCTATATCGTGAGATATGCTTTTACCATAGTTGCTCCTGTTGGATCAGAAAGTAGATGTCTTACGAGGCCCATTCTCAAGCTCTGAGGTGCTATGATAAACATGTATAACGCAAATAGTAGTAGGTCCGTTGAGGATAGAGACGATCCAAGAAATCCCCACCACATCCTGCATTTACACCAAATGAGCGGGTTAAGGTACTTGGGCAACGGGTCAAAATGGAAGGTTAATAATTGAAACTGTACCAAGTGGGCAAGCGGAAGAAAGTACGGAAGAATGTACGTGTTCCCTCAATATCTAGTTGCACGATCAATGCTAAGCCGAAGAGAAAAAACGCTCTCTGTCTTTTCCTTTCCATTGGCCAAAGTGTTTCCCAAGCTGAAGTTACAACAATCGAGATTATCTAAAGTCAAAACAACGATGTAGTTGAAAATGGATTTCAAAGAAAAATGATACTATTTGAATACCTTGCTTTGAAATGTTAGTTGTATATCTTCCGAGATCAAGCATCTGTTTGGAACGTCCTTGCTGTAATATCTTTGCAATTGCTGCTGCGTAGTTTGGAGCTTCCGACAGCGATCTGACTACTGAATAGCCTGTTTGTTGCACGTAAACGATGGTAATTAAAAGCAATCGGTTGACGGAAATGACAAAAAGTAGCTAAACTAGTTTTACCTGTGGCTGGATGCACCATGCTAGCAGCAGCACCAAACGCAAGGTTCTTTTGTTCGGTATTCGGTAATGATCCACCTACTGGAATATACGACCATTCCTACCAAACATCGGAGCAAACAAATACTACCAAGTTAGTAACATCAACGCATATACGGAGACCAAAAGTTAAGTTTAGTACCTCTTCATAAACTTTGGTTATTTTGACCCCCATTGTCTTTAATCTCGACATGAGTTTTGTCTTCAATAGATTAAACGGCATAGCCTCTCTTGACGCCAGGCAAGTTTCCTGCAATCGTCTTTTTTATGTCTATCACGCAAACTATGGTGGCGAAACTGTAATAAGAGGAAATGTGCATTGCGCAAACCTCAAAAAACACTTTGGTTGGAGACATAGGCATGACGTAAAGGAACGTTGGATATTGTGCTTCTACAGATTGAGCTGAATGTTTGGCGTAATCTCGATAATCCATGAAAACCATTAGGCTTGGATCATACGGAATGCTTTCAACCTGCGATAATTGGAAAAGATACTAACTTTCATGTTTTAAAGTTCATAATAACGGATGTTACACATCACATGAGTTCCTCACCTCAACCTCTACACCGTAAGCTGTTTGAACGCAAACACGAGGACCCCCGAGCTCATACTGCAAAAGCTTACCTGAAGCCGCCCCAGATGCAACCGTAGCAAGCCTATTACAAAAGCAAAATATCATTACAAAACTTTCGTGTTTACGGAGCCTCTATTTTGGAACATACATAAAGTAACAGTTCTACCTGCACGGAATGATGATATCGCCTTCACACTCGATGAGACTGTTGCCGTTTGTAGCTTCTGTAATTCTTTCCACTTTGGAACTCAGATACGAAACACCTGACTCCACGCACCTAAAAACTAAGAAATTATCGTTTTACAAAGCTTCAACGGAAATAGCCTTGAAGAATACGAGAAATGGCCAAAAGGAAAATTACCTTCTCAACAACTCCTCGTGAAGTAAATCACGACTAACTCGTCCGTAGGCACGACCTATGAGAATGGGATCGTTGTCATCAAGATATACAATAGTATCCCGCCAAACATGTTCAATACACCCCTCAAGTCCAAGACCTATAAATTCATCCTCCCAAACACCATAGTTATTCGTAAAAGGAAGATCAGGTCCAATAAGTCCAACGTTCAAACCAAGCTTAGCTGATTCTGCAGCAAGAGCAAGACCAGCCGGACCGCAACCGATTACAACCAAATCCAATATACACTCTCCAATCGGTATCTGTGGCAACTGCAGCAACAAATAAACGTTTTTCAGGATATCTATAACAAACACCTAACTGCAGCAAAAGTCTAAAATCCAAAACAAGGGGGGTTGGGATTGCTGATTTTTTTCTGCTTAAAAATAAGTAGTTCCAAAAATAGTGTTTGGATTTGCTTATTCTGTAAAAATGCAAGAAAACTCGTAAAAATACAATCAAATTCTCTTAGAATATGTTTTAAGTTCAATATGTTTGTAAACACGTAACTTTCATTTCAGTGAAATAAACACTTTGAAATAAGCAAAGCTTATCAGAATCCGCTTATATTCCAAGCAAGCAGAAGCAATTCGGATAACACAAAGCTGCCTTTTCAAAAACATAAGCAAATAAGCACAAAAATAAAAAACAATCCCAAACACCCCAAGACTAATTCGGCTTATATAGCCGGCTTATGGCTTATTTGACTAAGCTCACTTTTTGTGGCTTATTTTTAAAACTTTCCGGCTGATATAAGTTTGGTATAACATAATAAACTTATATAAGCCAGAAAGTTTCAAAATAAGCCATAAAAGGTGAGTTTATGAAACATAAGCCTAAAACCAAATAAGCCATAAGCCGGCTATATAAGCTCAAAGAAACACCTAAACTCGTCAAAACAACAAGATAACATCAAAAATCACATAAACACAACACGACACTAGTTCAATTCCTGCTAGGTGCAAATAACACCGCTTTGGATTAGTCGGTCGAAAAGTTTGAAACTTTTCGGCTTGTTGTTTATCATGACATGGTAAGCTTAATTAAGCCGAAAAGTTTTAAAATAAGCCATAAAAAGTGAGCTTATGAAACTTAGGCCGAAAACCCAATAAGCCATAAGCCCACTATATAAGCCAAAACAAACACCCCAAGATTAACTAAACTCATCAAAACAACCATCACATAAACACAACATAGCACTAGTTCAAGTCCTGCAAATAACACTGTTTGGATTAGTCCGTCAAAAGGTCGAAAAGTTTGAAACTTTTCGGCTTGTATAAGTTTATCACGACATGGTAAGCTTATATAAGCCAGAAAGTTTCAAAATAAGCTATAAAAAGTGAGTTTATGAAACTTAAGCCCAAAACCAAATAAGCCATAAGCCCGCTATATAAGCCAAAATAAACACCTAAACTCATCAAAACAACAACATAACAACAAAATTCACAAAAGGTCGAAAAACAAAAAACAAGTACAAGCGAGAAAGCAACCTTTTCAGACAAATTCGACTGAGAATCCATAGACTTATATAAGACTAAGGGGTTGATTGTTTCGTCTTATAGCCTATTTGGTTTTGGGCTTCATAAGCTCACTTTTTGTGGCTTATTTTGAAACTTTTCGGCTTATATAAGTTTATTACTGTATGTCATAATAAGTTTATATAAGCCGAAAAGTTTGAAAATAAGCAACAAAAAATGAGCTTATGAAACATAAGCTGAAAACCCAATAAGCCATAAGTCCGCTATATAAGCCAAAACAAACACCCCAAGATTAACTAAACTCATCAAAACAACAACATAACAACAAAAATCACATATACACAACACATCATTGATTCAATTCCTACTAGGTGCAAATAACACCGCTTGGATTAGTCAAAAGGTCGAAAAGTTTGACAAACTTTTCGGCTTGTATAAGTTTATCATGACATGGTAAGCTTATATATGCCGGAAAGTTTCAAAATAAGCCATAAAAAGGGAGCTTATAAAACATAAGCTTCGGCTTATATGTGGGTTTATGAGCTTATTTGATTTGAGCTTATATAACATAAGCTCCAATTTTCGGGCTTATGTTGTGACTTGTGGGCTTATATAAGTTTATCATATACCACAAGTCTCAAAATAAGCCTGAAAATTCGACTGAGATATTGTTGAATCACATAAGGTGCAAATAATACTGCGTGGATTAGTCAGCCAAAAGGTCGAAACGAAAAAAGCAACCTTTTCGGACAAACTGGACTGAGAATCCATAGACTTATTCTGTTGCATTTCCACAAACAACAACTCTGATCCACCTGCCTTCACATAATCCTCCTCCTCCTCTTCCTTTTTAACCACTACTAATCTCTCGCTTTTCGCGCTACACTTAACGCGCCTTAACGACAAACCATCACACCTCCTATGATGTTTTACCAATGAAAATTCATGTTGTCTTATAATGTTACAGTTTGTGATTAACCTAGGACATGTAATAACAGTTGTCATGTTTCTAACTCCAAACCAACAGCAGCATTCCATATGATTATGTTTTATATGAAACTGAATTTGTTGTAACTAACTTTTAGGCATTTATTTTATGTTTAAGGTAATTGGTTTTGTGAAAATAATATCTTTGTGTTTTATCAACTGCTTTGGTTTGGTTTTTTTTTGAATGGATAGGAGTTGAGTTCATGTTTCTAGGCCACGTTGGTTACTTTTCTGATGTGGAGGTGTTTGATTGGTTGTTTTAATGCCATGTCCCCACATTTGCTTTCTTGGACTTTAATAATTCTTTTCCAGTTTTTCCTAGAAGCTTGTTGTAAGTTTTTGAGTAAATTACACCTTAGGGCCGTTTGTTATCCTACTTTTGGATTGAAGGAATGATTTGACACCTTTTACTAGATGTTTGGTACAAAAATGAATGCAATAAGCATGATTCTCGCGCGTTGCTGCGGGACGTTAATTTTTCACGGGTTGTTGTGGAGCATTATTATTTTTTATTTTTTTATTTTGTGCGGGTTTATTTTTTCGGCCTCATGTTTAATAGTTTGTTTTTTTCTTATATGGGCTTATGTGTTGGGCAATTTTATGGGAACGTGTGCTTTAAATGAGAATCGCACGTTACTGCATTGCATTTTTTTATTGTATTTTGTGCGGGTTTATTTTTTCGGTCTCATGTTTAATAGTTTTTTTTATATGGGCTTATGTGTTGGGCTTCATGTCGCGGATATTTTTTTTATCTGAATAAATCAATACTTTTGTAATTTTTTTTTCTATTTTGTGCCTAGCGATTTTTTGTTACATTGCCTAAAAAACAAAAAAAAACAAAACCAAATGGGTCAGCCCAAATTGGGAGCCCAAAGGACCGGTTATTGGGCTTGTGATGGGCCAAATTCATTTGGCTGCACAATACAACGTCGTATTGTACGGATATTTTTTTTATCTGAATAAGTCAATACTTTTGTATTTTTTTTTCTATTTTGTGCCTAGCGATTTTTTGTTACATTGCCTAAAAAACAAAAAAAAACCCAAATGGGCCAGCCCAAAGGACCGGTTATTGGGCTTGTGATGGGCCAAATTCATTTGGCTGCACAATACGACGTCGTATTGTGCGCCTTTTGATATATACAAGCAAAAGAACCCGCGCGTTGCGGCGGGGCTAATTTTTTCCGGAATAATTTTTTTTTACGTTTCGGGGGTTTTTCTTTGGGCGATGCGTTATGTCGGGGCTAGTTTTTAATATTTTCTTTTTTTGTATGATTCGGGGGGAAAAAATTGCGTTGAAACGGGCTAATTTTTTTCCCGAATATTTTCTTTTTTTGGGACGGTTTTGTAAATTTTTTTACGGGAATTTTTGTGTAAGAAAATCGTAAATAGTTAAAAGGTGAGGGTCCGTTTTGTATTTTTTTTTACTTTGGGCCAGATTTTAGGCTATTTTTGGGCTATTTTTTTTGGCTAATTTTTTCCCGGATATTTCCTTTTTTTGTACGATTCGGGAAAAAAAAATTGCGTTGGGACGGGTTAATTTTTTCCCGAATATTTTCTTTTTTTGGGACGGTTCGATATCTTTTTTTTTTGCCGATGAATGTAAAAAAGTTGTGAACAATAAAAACTTGACGGGTTTTTTTTGTTAATTTTTTTACGGGATTTTTTGTGTAAGAAAATCGTAAATAGTTAAAAGTTGAGGGTCCGTTTTGTATTTTTTTTTACTTTGGGCCAGATTTTAGGCTAATTTTGGGCTAGTTTTTTTTTTACTTTGGGCCAGATTTTGGGCCACATTTTATGCGAATTTTAGGCTAGTTTTTTGGGCTAGTTTTATGGCCGTACTGTAGCACTGTAGCGTACTGTAGCAGCCACAGTGCAAAACGACAGTGGATTTGTCGACAAATGTGTATATTAGTAATAATTTTTTTTATATGGCTTATGTGTTGGGCCTCATGTTTAAAGTGTTTTTTTTTTTGCTATATGGGTTTTTTTTAGCCTATATGGGTTGTTTTTTTTAATATAATGAGTTGTACGTTTTGTGAACCCTAGCGATATTTAAAAGTTATTAGGTATCGAAAATGTTTCCGCGGGTATTTTTTTTATCTGAATAAAGCAGAACTTTTGTAATATATTTTTCTCTCCTACTTTGTGCATACAAATTAAAAAAAAATAAAAACAAAATAATTTTAAAAAAATAAACCAAAATCGGGCTGACCCAAAATGGAAGCCCATTACTGTAGCACTGTAGATCCACTGTCAAAACGACAGTGGATTTGTCCGTGAATGTGTAATATATTAATTGTAATGAATGATGAGCCATAGTAAAAAAATTGAATCATGACAAAAAGGGTAGGAATGGTTGATTCATACCTCATGAGAGCATCTCCAATGCATCAAGTCAGTCTTTTAAGACTTGATGCATTAAATGCATAAAAAGTTCATTAAATGCATTAAATGCATAACTCATTTAATGTATGCTAGTTTTAACAATGACTTGGAGTTGGCCAAGTCATTCTTGAAAATTCTTAAAAAGCTTTTCTAAAAGCCTATACTCCAATGTCAAAAAGCTTTTGTAAAGACTTTTTAAAATGATAAAAAGTTTTTGGTAGTTTTACCATTGGAGATGCTCTGAGTCCCACATCACCATTTTCTTTCACATACCCTTAAACTATTTTATAAGATTTTTTTATTAAACTATTAAAATATATTTTTTACTTTAATATTATTATTTTCTCTTATTTCATTATCTTTATTCCTATGCTAAATCTGATTCCGATTTTAAACCTTTTTACAAACCAAACGGGCCCTTAGTCCTTTTGGTTTTGAAAATTGATTTACATACTTTTAAAATTGATTTAGACAGTCAACTCTTTTTATTGGGGTAGGTTATTAAGATCTCCTCTTATTTACTATTCTCCTTATTTTTTGGGTTTTTTATTTTTTTTATTTTTTTTATATTATAAAATTATGAAACGGAAAATGTGAAACAACAAAATAAAGTTTAATAAGTCAAAAGTATTAAACTGTCAAAAAACACAGAACAAAAACTAATAAAACATTGTGTTATAAGGTAAACAAGGGGACAAAAGGATGAAAAAAATATAAAACATGTACTTTTTTTGTGGGCCAAGGGTACCAACAGTAGTACCCTTCTTTTTAGGGTATGTTTGGTTGGGGTATATTAGGAGAAATTCACGGCATTTGCATTTTAATTTTTTTAAATACTCCCATCGGTCTCAAAATTATCGTCTTCCAACAAAAAACATACGGTTTAAGAAAAATATATTTATTATTACTTTCTTTTTCTTACTTTTTAGCAGAATGATAGTTTTACTCTTAGTTAATTAATTAAAGTTTTTTTTAAAATTTTGTAATAATAATTCCAACAAGAGTAATATTAGAAACTTGAATAAACTTCTCTATTTATTTTTAGTAATGGACAATTAAATTGAGACAACTCAAAAAGGAAATGTGGACTATTAATTTGTACGTGTATTTTAAAAAAGTTTTTATACTTTTCTCATTTCTTGTATAGTCGTTTAGACTTTCAAGTTGAATTTGTCTTTCGTTTAGACTTTGAAGATTGGATTTATTTTCGTTGGAAGTTATGTTGTACTTGACTATTTATTTCCTTAGTTTTTTTGGTGAACTTTGTTGAACCATTTATCGAATAAAGTCTTCCCCTTGCGTTCGTTTTGTGTCATAAGTGTGACATTTTCATAAGTGTTTCAATCTGCACATTTTGATGAAAGTCTGACACGTGAAATCATTTATAACGTGACATGTCATCGAAATGTGTAGATTGGAACCCTTTATAAAAGTCCGTTAAATTTACACAACTTTTTAAAATTCACGTACCAAATCAGTATATTTGAAAAAGTTTGTCGCTATTTTACGATCAAACCAATTTTTTTTTAATTGACAAAATGAATTAAATAACCCAAAAATAAAAGGTCTATTCAATTTTTAGCCAAAAAAAACAAATATTCAAGAGAGATGAGTTTAACTGATTAACTGTGATTTGATCTTTTAATTAACATCTTAATGAATTAATATAAATAACATTATTTTTTTACGAATGAGCATGAACAAAAAAATATGTTTGGTTAAACATTTTATGTCCGTTAATTGTCCAACTACTGTATTTAAGAAAAATCATGAACAAATCTCATACTTGATTAAGATCAGGTGTAATAGGCTATCTTCGACGGAGTCCTCCCTTACCATGACCGCGTCTTTGACCGACCACCTCTATCACACTCACCCGTAAGGACGCGTCTTGCATGGAAGAAAAAGCAAAACTCAGTCGTCTGCATGACCAATTAGTGAAATGATTTTTGTAGGGTGTATTTGTGTTTAAGTGAGGTATGTTTTTGTGGTAATCACAGTTGTTTTATTATACTAAGTTGATGGTTGAAATAAAAAACCAATTTGATGCTTATGTGACAATGATGATCGCGGTTATATTATACACTTAGTTTAATGTACATTATTAAAATTGCTTCTAAAGAAAAAGGCGGCCTTGGAATTTCAAGCTTATATGCTCTGAATAGAGCTCTCATGTTTAAATGGGTGTGGCATTTCCTTTCTCAAAACTCTTCACTATGGGCGAACGTCATCAAATCTATTCATGGAGATCACGGAAAAATTGGTAAACAGGTGAAAGTCTCTTATCCTTCTATTTGGCTCGACATTGTTAAAGAGGTGGATTTGTTAAAGAAACGAAGTTTAAATTTACTCAGTTTCGTTAACAAAAAAGTGGGCAACGGTTCAGATACTTTGTTTTGGGAAGAAACTTGGCATGGGGATGTTGCGTTTAAATTTTTGTTTCCAAGGGCTTACGCACTGGAATCTTGGAAAACTTGATGTTGCTTCTAAATTATCTCAAAACAGCTTGGCTTTTCACTTCCGTCGTGAACCTAGGGAGGAGTTAGCAAGATCATTTGATTCTCTGAAGGCGGTGGTGAATGGGGGGGGGGGGGGGGGGTAGGGGGGGGGGGGGGGGGGCCGAGGGGGGGGGTGTGGGGGGGGGGGGGGGGGGGGGGGTATGGTGGGGGGGGGGTACCTTCTCTCGTAAACATCAGGGAATAGATGGATTTGTCCTGCAAAAGTTCAGGAGAATTTCACCGTCCCTTCAATCAGAAAATTATCGACGAATTCACGTTTATCGAGTCCCTTCTAGCACCGTTGGATCAAAGCGTGCCTATTAAGGTAAATGTTTTTAGCTTGGAAAATCAATAATAATCATCCAACCTAAATGAACATTTCTCGTCGTGGAATGGATATTGACTCTATTATATGCCCTACATGCGGTAAAGCGGTGGAATCAACTAGGCACATCTTCTTCACTGCAAATTGCTAGAGATATCCTTCCATTTTGATCACCACTGGTGGAATATTCCGTATTTGGAATTTCATCATATAAGAATGGTTGTTGGATCTTAGTCTCGCTTTCGATCAAACATAAGCGTATTTTTGAAGGAGTTTGTTATGTGACGTGGTGGCATATTTGGAACTTCCGTAATAAAACTATCTTCGGTTCTGAGTCTTCATCAAAGGCGGCTATTTTTGATGAAGTGCAATCTAGATCTTTCTACTGGTGTCGTTACGGATGTAAAGCTTATTTTCCTTGCTAGCTTTCTAATAAAAGTTGCCGTTCAAAAAAAAAATTGGATTGAGTGGCTTAAAAACCCTCACCTTGTCACTTTGTAATTTCTAGCTCCTTGCTAGTTTTTCTCTCAATAAAATTCGCCGTTAAAAAAAATGTACATTATTAAAATTGCGACTTTGAGTCTTTGAACAATTATTTGACATGGACACTCTCATATATAAACGAGGTTTGTAACCCGCGTTTATTGCGGAGCATGCGGAACTAATTTTGTAGCGGACCGATAACCTCAAAGACTATTCGCGTTAATTGTTTTTGAAATTTTTACGAAAAAAGTCCTTGAGGTTAGGTTACGTTGCAAAGTTAGTCATTAAGGACTAACTTTGCAACGAACGATAACTTAAATGACTATTTTTGTAAGTTTTTAAAAATATATATATTAAACTTCAACATTTTTTATAAAATCGTACGCGTCAGAAGCATTGCAATATTGGGTTCGTTTTGTTCGCAATTTGACGATCTTTTCAATGTCATATTTTTTATGAATAAATCGATATATACACGTTCCATATTTGATAAATAAAGTTTGTTATATAAAAAAATCGTAAATAGGTAAAAGTTTAAGATCGTTTTAGTAACTTTTCACATATACTTTAAGAGTGTGTTTTGTAATTTTTTTTTCTACTTTTTTTACCTCGAAAGCGGTGAACTTTTATTTTTAATATTAAAAATAATGAATACCAAAGCATATTGCCTTTTAATATAAAGTTATAATGAAGGGTTAAAATTGTGTTTTGTTTGAAATATTATTTAGAATAGTGTACACGTTTTTACACAACTCTAATTACAAATTTTCCTATCTTTAAAATAATCTATCTAATCTTGTTTTAGAATGAGAAACGATTTGGATACATGTATTTGTATCCCAATTTAAATGTAAGTTGTTAGCAATTCTCTTTTGGTGTTCACAAGGGTTTGATTCTCACTTCTTGCAAGGATGAAGGTCTTTTTCTACATTTGGTAGAACCGGAAGCAACATCTCTACCTTAGGTGCACCGTGCAACGATATTGAGACCCATAAAACGTGGAAGACAGTACTTTTACTTTTTGAGGTGGGAATAGACTTGCTTTCTATGTCAACAAACAAATGAATCACAAAGAAAGGACGATAAGAAAGAAACATTACATACGAATAGTAGTTGGTGTATTAAATTAGACATGTCCTATGCGTTTAGTTTCCTATAAATATGACATACCAACTTTTGGGATTGGGACTTAGGAGTGTGGCATGTTTCTAGCTTTTAACACCAATTTGAATTTAGCACTTTAGTTTACTTTATAAAAATAAATGTTTGGCTAACAAAACTTGACTAGGTAGTATATTCTCAATGAAATGTCTTGGTAAAGATGATAACAAAAATTTAACCAGTTGCACGTGACATTAACATGCAAAACTAAGGATAAAAAGCCAATACTTGTTCGTATAATTTTAACTAAATTTTCAAACATGAAGTCACCTCAAGCAATAATTTACTTATCATCTTCCTATCTTATTTCATTTCTCTTTTACGGTCTCGCGATAATATGTCTTACTTCAATCACCATCTCTACTTCCTATGGCGGTAATGAGAATGATTATCACGCGTTGTTGTCATTTAAGTCGACGATCACCCATGATCCATACAAAGCTCTAGCCACGTGGAACCATTCCTTTCATTTCTGTGACCTACAACTAACTTCACCATCAGCTTAGTGTAATAAGACAACTAATTTAAACATAAATAAACCCCACCAAAACACACAGACACAAGAACACACACTCCACGACTCGGTTTTACACACGACCGAGTCATGCAAAATTATGATATTCGGCACGTCTAAAGCGGCCATAGTAAAGAAGACGTGTCTTAAACATACAGACACAAAAACACACACTCCACGACTCGGTTTTTCACACGACCGTGTCATGCAAAATTGTAACATTTGACGCGTCTAAGGCGGCCATAGTAAAGAAGACTGTCTTAAACTCTGGTAACTGAATTCCTTTCGATCTATTTCAGAATTTGGTGTATTAATCCCAACCATATATCTCACCCGTAATATATGTTGAAGCATGCCATCAATGTGACTACCACTATTACCGAACACATTTATTTCATGAGGACAGTGACGTCTCTGAGTTTACGAAGGCCCTGTGCAGAATTCGGTCTAGTAACATAAAATCTTTATGGAGTTCTATTTTAAAGGAAATGCATGTTCTTAAGGATAGGGGATTTGATTTTTTAGCAAAATGTTCTAAACGAGTAGGTAATGGTTCGAATACATATTTTTGGTTGGATAGCTGGAAGGGTGGTATTCCTTTTCGAAAAGCATTTCCTCGGTTATTTGCTCTAGAGATGAATCAACAAGTTTCTGTGAAAGACAAAATGGCCGCTGTTTTTGAGTCTTCTTTTCGCAGATCTGTTCGAGGCGGAGTGGAGAAAGACCAACTTTCTGTTCTTGCTGATATTTTGGATACAGTGTCGCTTTCTTCTTCTTTGGACCGTTGGGCATGTTTGTTATCATCTGATGGAGAGTTCTGTGTTAAGGATGTTCCGTCTAATATCGATGACATGTTTTTTCCTTCTTATATTGATTCTACAAGGTGGGTGAAGGTCGTTCCTATTAAGATTAATATTTTTATTTGGAGGGCTAGGCGAGATTGTCTTCCTACTAGACTAAATTTGATTCGGAGAGGTGTTGCTTTGGAGTCGACTTCTTGCCCGATATGCCTTGTTGGGGAGGAGGATGTTTCACACACCTTATTTCAATGTCCTTTGGCTCAGGCGGTCTTACGGCAAATATGTCGATGGTGGGAGGTTCCTTGGCAGCAGTGGGCATCATTTTCAGAGTGGACTGTTTGGTTCTCAGATATCCGTCTCAAGTCCAAAATTAAAAGTTTATTTGAGGGAGTTTTCATGGTTGCTTGGTGGGCTATATGGGGTTTTCGGAATCGTTCTATTTTCGAAATCTCTCCTCCTAATCGTTCATTGATTTTCGATGACATCGTGTCTCATTCTTTTCTTTGGTGTCATAATAGAAGTAATAGGTCGTTTTCTTGGAATTCTTGGCTTAAAAATCCTCATTTGATTTCATTGTAATGTAAGCTCTAGCGTCTTGCTAGTATTAATAAAATTTCGCCGTTCAAAAAAAAAAAAAAACACATGAAAATTTTCATATGCCCGTATATTAAACAAAAATTTTAAAATAAATTTGATTTTTATGTAAACAACGTGCGTGCACGGGACTTATGACTAGTATGTCTTATATATCAAAATAATTTTTTAGATTAATATTGACCTCTAACTTATGATATTTAAAAATTTTAAATGACAAAAGTAACATTCGTTTTAAAGGTACGATGTCCCGAGGTTCAAAATAAACTAGATGACAAAGAATAGTACATGAAGACGATATTTAACATAAAAAAATCACCTTATATCATATATAATACGAATGCGTGAAATAAACATCAATATATATCATGATTGTTAATTTGTTATACATGTATAAAAAATAAAGTATTTTTACAATAAAAGTGTATATTACTACCAACAAATTTGTAAGTAAAGAAAAAGTAATTTTTTTAAGAGTTTTAGAGTTGTAAATTTGAATTAGATAGTTATTTGTATATATATAACACATTTAAGGTTTAGGAATTAGGAATGATATATATGCAATTATAAGTTTAAATTGGATATATATGTAATTTTTGAGCTTTTAAGAGAATATATATGCAATTATAAGTTTGAGTTGTATATATATATGCAATTTTGTGATTTTGAAGGGATATGTATGCAATTCCCCCTATAAAAAGACACACCAAAAGGTAAATTACCGATACACCCATCATCTCTTTAGGAGATAACGAAAAAAACTAACGAACATTAGTCAGAGGGACCAAACCCGTAACGGGTCGAAACCATGGGGAAGAGATCCGCAAAAAAAGTTTGAAGGACCATTTCCGTGATACCCGACAAATCACAGGACCATTCGTTTAATTGACTCTTTTTTGAATGTGTCAATTCAATGTTAATTGGGATGAATTTTTTGCCTTGTAGGTCAGGTAAGTCTGAGTTTAGATGAGCAGCTTGATTCCGCTATTTCTCAATCGGTTCATACTTGATAGAGTCTGTTCTTGATCATATCGATCAGTTCTGATTAATATTTCGGGTTAAAGTAATTAATTACCAACGTACTTTCAAAAATTTTCACATCTTACCAAGATGGTCCTTTAAATATCATTCTTACCTTCGTAACTTGTTTGTACGGTAAATATTACACATGCAATTATCCTAATTTCCACGTCATTAATTTTATCCACGTGGAGTTGAATTTCGTTTGACTTCTGTACATCACCCATCTTCATCTTCTTCCTCCATTCTACCAATCAAAACACCTACCAATCTAAACACTCTTTTCATCACAGCAGCTTTTAAAAATCAAAGAACATATACATCCATATTCATTGCAATCTAATCCCACTCAAATCAAACTATACAACACATTCCTAGTGGCAATGATTCTTTCCTCTTTCCTCAATTACAACATACATACACCTAGACTTCATGAACTCACCTAAAAAGATAGAGATGAACGAACATTAACACCCTTTTTGAAAGGAGGATGTCCATAGACTTGAGGAACTCACCTAAAAAGATAGAGATCAACGAAAAGAAACACGATCATCACAATCACAATCCTTTTTTCTTCAAAAAACTAAAAACCATCTTTAAAATCACCATAACCTGACCCAACCGGATCTAAACGGTTACAATGGTGGGCGGCGATGATGAGCGGCTACAGTGGTGGGCGGCAACCATACCCCGAGTTCTGAACATTCATTTTCATCTTTGTATGAAGCACAAAAACACACCAACCACCATCACCAACACAAGTTCACACCCTTTCACCAGCAC
>BQNB010006337.1:24783-37825 GCA_026074375.1 Tanacetum coccineum
ACGACTTCTATTGACTTTCTCACTCTGAGTTAGTTGATATTGAATAGGTGGCAGTCTGCTCCAGCCTCTGATTACTAAAACCAAAACGCACTAATCGAGTCTAGAGACAAGAGATTAATAAAATAAATCTCATTAGGACACATTCCATTACGAACACTTGTTGAACACCAATAAAATCACAAGCTGTCAACAAGAGTCCTACGCATTATCCATGAGATTTTTCCAGAACATCCGAGTGATACTTATGTATTCATTAGGGGTGTTCACGAGGCGGTTCGGTTTGGTTAGTTGGAAGATTTAAACTATCCGTCGCGGGGCGGGTAATTAATTTTACTACCCGTCGCAGAACCGTACTAGGCGGGTAACCGGACATGCGGGTACCCGAAGTGAGCGGTTACCCACGGTTCGGGTTACGGTTAACCGTTTTTGACGTTTAATAGAGTTTAACCGTATAAAAAATAACATAGTCTAGAACATAAAATATATTTCTAGTAAAATTAAATGACGTTGAATTTAAAAGTCATATAAAACTTAAGTATTTCGTTACAATAATTGCATTCAAATATTCATATATAACTTATTAACAAAACAATATTACTCGACGTTATAAATTACGATCACATTAATCAATTTTCACACATAGATTTTTACAAATGTTTACTTTACGAGCGAAAAAGTCGTTATACAATAAAAGTATTGCAATAATCGGTTAATACTTGTACAATTATTTGAATATTAGTTAGAAAATAATCATGTATAATATGCACGGTTCGGTTCGGTTAACCGCGGATATCTAAAAGTAAAAACCGAAACCGAACCATTATAAGCGGGTTTTTTCGGTTTCGGTTTCTTCGGTTTCGGTTTCTTCGGTTTCGGATTGAGCGGTTCGGCTCGGTTCGTCGGTTTCACGGTTTTTTTGAACACCCCTAACTTAAATAAGTGTTTTGAACTGGGTGTTAAATAGGTGTTGAATTTAGGGTTATACAAGCCCATTTTTCGATGTGACTTACATACTTGAAAACTAATTTATAATTTAATATGACCCGTAAAAAATATGATGTGTAGGTATTTTGTACTTGAAAACCGGTTATTACCGGTCAACTTTGAGAACGTTGGTAACTTTTAGTACAACAATAACAGTATAAAAGTTAGAAGGTAAGAATGATAATTTAATAATTAAAAAAGGACCTCTTGGAAAGTATTAGAAATTTTTTAAAGTACTTTGTAAATTAAAACTTTAACCCTAATATCTAAGCTGGCGGGTCTGGATAACCTATATTTTATTCACACATCAAACTATAAACTAAGTACCTCACATCTCTATGATTGTGTTCGGTTACCAATTCAGTTAACAAAAAGCACTGAAATAACCTTTGATTGAAATCAAAAAATATTAGCACCTTCATTTAATTAAGGGAACAGTAAGTGTACATCCCCCTCTACTTAGCAAAATCATGCTGTTGTCAAGCAAGCTAAAATGTAAAAATCCAAATCCATCGATGCAAACGGCGCATTTAAGATGCATCTTTGTAATTACCAAAACAAATGGGGGGTATTTTAGTGTCATGTTATCTAGCCTCAAACCCGTATCAACACTTTATATATACTACAGTGAGCAACTACACTAAATCTGACTACATATCCCAGCCAAAACAGGCCAGCCATATCAGTATCACACTTTGCATACAAGTTGCTCATGCGTTGAACACGTTTTGGGTGAGATAACATTAACTTTAACAGGCCGGGTTATTCTTTTATGAATCTCGGTAACAAAGACTATTGGTCGGTCATCCATGACGCGAGACACGAAGCTCACTGAAAATTCAATCATCCGAAATACATAGTAATAACAAGAGAATGCCACAGTAGTATTATTGGCGCCCACATATGATAAAGGATTGTCATATAGATAGAAACTAGTTGTGTAATGATCTTATATGTACACTCTTTTAGCATCGTTCATAAAAGGTCTGAAACCCGGTTAACATACATAACTATTTTTTGGTCCATAGATCGAGTGATCTGGACTTGAATAAGAAATTCAGCACTCTTGACCTGTCGCTAATAGTTTCCTAAATGATAAATAAATCATAGACATCAACCATTTCCATATCTATCCGGCCTAAAGCCTATCATAAATGCATTACAGAAATGGCATGTTAACAAGCTACAACACTCGCATAAAAATAGTATCCCTAAGCCACCCCCTTTTAATGGTATAGTTCTAGAGTATTATTAATAACAAAAACCACATGTAGCTACACGAAAAAACATGTAATCCTCCCTTGCGTTATGCATCAAGTTAAAAAAATTTAAATTTTTTGTGAATGCACATGTCAGCTGACTCTAAAACCCGATCGAGTGGTGGTTCACACTTCCACGAACATCATTCAGATCGAACATACTACACCGTAGACGACATCAAATTTCTGATGAACTGCATACCATAGAGGTTATCTACTTTGATAACTTGGAAGGTTTTCTCGTTATATTATTTATTATACACACGCGTATATTCAAGACGGTGTATTCGTTAATTGCTAAAAGGTACGCGTTCTTGATCATTTTGTTAATTACATATTCTATACGTGATCTATCTTTATTCCGCTGCGTACTCGTATAATTAATATGGTTAATTAGTTGTAAAAACCCAATACCATCAACATTTCAACAACTAGCCACACAAATACTAATAGACAAGTTGCGCTTGTAATAGCACGAAAACCAGTGAGTCAGGGGAGGTCTTTGGCCTAGCGACGACTGAAACATTAGTTATGATTTCTTGTCTCGCCTTGGCGACCGGGTTTCTCATAGATTGGATGTCACGACTGAATTTGTGTGTCTATTGTGACTCTTACTTAGTTACCATTGTGCAATCGTTAATTTTGAAGTTTATCTACCTCTACAATAAATACTTGAGCCAAGAAACCACCATTTTGAAAGGACGAGGAGCAACTTATGGTCAAATAGGTGTTCATCGTTGCAAGAAATTGCAAAACCATATACCAAAATTTGATAAGTTATGTAACTTCATGAATAAAAGAACACATCTTAACAAAAGGGACAACTTAAGTGACCCTTAATTAGCATCATTTTGAATGAAATAGGTACCCTATCGAAGGGGACTTCAATCGACGAAATTAACTCACCTAGTTACACATGTTAACTTTAACACCCAACGAGGGCTATTCTTTTATGAATCTCGGTAACAAAGACTATTGGTCATCGATGATGCAAGACACGAAGCTCAATGAAAATTCAAACAGTACTATTAAAAGCACCCACATATAATAAGATTGTCATATAGATAGAAGCTAGCTAGTTGTGTTATGTTCTCTTTTTGTATCGTTAATAACAGGTCTAGCTGAAACCAGGTTAGCTAGAGGCGTGGGCTTACTTTTGTAACATAACTATTTTTCGGTCCATAGATCGAGTGATCCGGACTTGAATAAGAAATTCAGCACTCTTAACCTGTTGCTCGTAATATCCTAAATGATAAATAAATCATAGACATCAACCATTTCAGATCTCTCCTAAAGCCTATTCTTAACTGCATTACAGATTACATGACTTACAATGTGTGCAGCTACAACTCATATGCATATGATCAATAAGCCCTTTTATTGGTATTTTTTTAGAGTATTTTTAAACAAAACCACATGTACGTACACTTAAATCATGTAATCCTCCTTGCGTTATGCAACAAGCTAAAAAAAATTAAAAAAATTGTGAATGCACATGTCAGCTGACTCTAAATTACCCGAGTGGTACGTACGTGGTGCACACTTCCATGAACATCATTCATCGATCATCACACCTAGACAACGACTTCTAATTTCTAAAGGAAACGCGTAACACGTTTGTGAGCATACATGTATGATCAGTGCTTCAAAAGTTTAGCATGACATTAGTAGTGCAATTCATATTTTATTAAACACAATAACAAACACATCTCTCAGGAATTCAAACCCATATCACGTCATTGATATGTTATATTATTGTAGATGGTACATGACACACCATATCCGCATGCATGCTTTATTACCACACATACATATATATACATAGCAAGCCGACAATATATATCGGCTTGTTTCACATGCACGCACACACAGACACTTGCTTACCAAACCCTTACAAACAAAACTAAATACAAGTGCTGCCTCGTGTAGGTCCGCTGCATACATAAGGATAACAACATGGGTCGGCGATTAAGGCGCAAGCACTCCCTTGAGGCACACATCTTGAATCGGGATTACATTTTCCTTCAAAAAAACCATCGCACAGAAGTCCTTCACTGTTGGGATATGTCCATATCATAAATAAATATACGACCGGAAATATGTGAGCCTATGGGGGCACACGCGTTTACACAGAGGATACGTTTATTAATGTAATTAATATATTTATTGTATATTAATTATATTAATATGTTTCACGAAAGACGTTAGAACTAATTAAAATATATTAACAAGTGAAGGACTTGCTAGTAGAAAAACCAAACCCGTAGGGTGTTGGTTGTGACCGGTCGGACTCAAAGAGTACAAGGGGGAAAGTGTCGATTTATGTAATTTGAAGAAGTGCTCTAGTCTAACTTGAAGAAGAAGTTTGGAGACTATATAAACACCCCTTATATTCATAAATCGGATGATATACATGATATCCTAAAAAGTCAATCGACTAATAACCCTTCATCTCTATCATTCTTTTATTGCAAATATTCCAACGCATGGTTTTGCATTAAAAAGCAATTAGTATTCGAATTAGTAGGTACTGACATTGTTGACTATATAGTAGTATGTTAATTATATATTAGATATAATGTTCATGATGATCCTCCCATTGTTCGACAAGTGATACGAACCAAAAGGTTTTATCGACAACATTGAAAACACCATATATATTGTGGTTTCGAGGTGTTTAATCGTGTATCAAGTACTTAGCATTCTAGCGTATCTCGATACGTGTAGTGTGTGCATAACCATAGAGGTTCTTAACTTGGTAATTTGTTTTGGTTTTTGCCGTGGTATTATTTATTATACAAATGTGTATATTCAAAGACGTGTATTTCGTTTAATTGCTAAAATGTACGCGTTCTTGATCCCTTTGTTAATTACATATTCTATACGTATTTATGTTTTCCGCTGCGTACTCGTGATAGATTAAAGGTTAATTAGTTGTTAAAACCCAACATTCACAACACCAATCAAGCGCCCCACACGGCTGGCCAGGAGTAATGCAATTCCTACTCGGGGATGATTTCCGTGAAAGTGTCAATAACTTCCCATCTTCCAAAAGGAATTTTCCAATTTGAATCGGATTGACCTGCACAAAAGGGACGGTAGAAGAGGATATTATTCAATTTTAAAGGTGTATGTGCTAATAATATATGAAAAACTAAATGTTAGCGCAAGTATGTCTCTTTAGCTTAAGCATTTACGTACATTATTACTAACTAACAATATAACACATGCATGTAACGTTCCTTACTTATCGCTATCCTTGAATCATGCATGGTCGTACTTTGATCGTCGACAACCATATAAATCTCCGGATCACCATTATTATTGTTTGAAGAAACACACAAAGTCGAGCTTGTACTTGTGATAACAATGAGAAACAATACCATTGCTTACATATTGCTCATGATTAATCTTCTAAGCTAGTATATAGTATGTGTTTGTTTATGATGTTGTGAGGTACTACTACAACTATCGTTAGTCTATTTATAGAGTTATGATCACGGGTTAACCCGTGATCAGTTTTGAGTTAGACCCGAACACCCATTTTGGCCAAGTATGATTAACAAACATATTGGTTTAATTATTGGTTTGACTAATGACACCATGTATGATTAATCGATGGTTCTAGATGCCTATTTATCTTTAAAATTAATTTTTTTTTTTGAACGGCAAAATTTTATAAACTAGCAAGGAGCTAGAAAAGAAATTACAAAATATTCATGCTGGTTTTTAGGCAATCATCCTAAGAAACTTCCTACTACATCCTACATTACACCAAAGAAAGAGAGAAAGAGACAATATTCTCAAAAAGGATTCGATCTAACGGCGTATTAACATCAAAGTAGAACGATTCCGAAAATCCCCAAATAAACCACCAAGCAACGGAGAAGACTTCCCTCCAAAAAACCTTTATGAACCCGAAACGAATCGAAGAGAACCACTGCGTCCCATTCATGAGAACGAAACTCCAAGTCTGGAAAGCCGATCTCCCACCAACGTCAAACAGCGATGCAAAACCTCCCTTAGAATGATAAAAAAAAAAAGAACATCGAAATAACAAGGATGGAACATCCTCTTCATTCCGAAAAACAAACCGGCAAGAAGTGGAACTCCAAAAATAACCCTATTTGGACCCAGAATTTGTATCTAGTTAGGCAAACACCCCGACGCCAGCCACATAAAAAACATTAATCTAATAGGAATTAACTTAACCCACCTAGTACGCTCAGAATGAGAAGGACGCACCAAATTCATCAATAGCAAGAAAATAGCTTCACACTAAATTCACCACGCTCAGAAAGGGAGGAAAATAACAACGATCAATAGACGTTGAAAGAACCACTGAATTCAAACACAACTTAAATTTGAGAATTCATGCTTTCGACCCTCCTCTAACTGATCTTCCGAGAAAACGGGTATCCAGGTGGCCCGCCATGCTTAGCACGCCCACACAAATATGGGAGCAGAAACAAGGGCAAACAAACGATCGGCGGACACAACTCACACAGGGGAAATATCCCCTAACCAAGTCTCTATCCAAACCTAGTAGATTGACTCATCCCGATAACGTTTTAGAGCAATACGACACAAAAATCAAAATCAGATGACTTAAGCACTTGAACTTCCTTCAAAATCGAACTCCATAATGGAAACCTAACGAACTGAATGAGAACAATCATATCCCCATGACCCGCTTTGGATAACACGAAACCACAAAGAATCATTTTCGCGAAACAAAACGCACAAACCCTTTAAGAAGGAGCGCATCGATTAAGAGCGAAATAACTCGAAACCCAAGACCCCCTTCCTTCTCGAAGCTAACAACCTTATTCCCAACGCAATATCCACAGGAAAATATTTTTCTCCAACATTGCCTGGCACCTTCTAAAGAAGTTCTAAAACTACAATTGAGCTCCATAACATAAGCACGCCTTAGGAACCTTAAAAAAATGACATGTTATAAAGGGGAGATGCACCGAGAACTGATTTTTAACAAAGTAAGCCTACCACCAATCGAGAGGGTTTTTCGCTTTCCATTAGACAAACGCATTATGAAAGCTTAAAATTACATCATCCAACCTATGCGGAGGTCATCCCAGCCCGCACCAATAACCCCAAGATACGGAACATTGTTTTCCAGTAATAGTGCATGCAACCTAAAGAAGAAAGCCATATCCTCACTCTGAGACCGCGGGACCTCCAACACACCAAAATTTGGGCGCTAATGAAATTTTAAAGCAGTAATCCCGATCTCGAGAATGGAAACTTTAAGAATATTGAAAATACCTCTCAAATATTATCCAGACCATTCACACCATAAAAAAAAGAGCGTCATCCGCAGAAATAAAAGAGATAAAACAAAGATTCCCTGTAACTGAATGCCTTTAAACACACTCTCAACAACTGTTTACAACCATAATGCGCAAAGTCTTCATATCACAAGAATAAAAAGAAATCTATAGACGATAGCGGATCACCGTGTTTTAAGACCCCGATGATAGTAAACATCGTCAGACGGACATTCCATTATCTATAACGAAGCCTTAGCAAATCAGAAAACCTCTAATCCAAGTACACCAAGTCGAACCGAACCAAAAGCTCAAGGACGTCCAAGACTAAGAATTCCCAACGAACCGAGTCCATAAGCCCTTAGCAAAATCAACTTTAAAAAACAACGCTTTTCTTTCTTCCTTTTACACCAATCAAGCACTTCGTTAAAATGAAAGGACCATCCAAATCTGTCTTTCCACAACAAACGCGGATTGAGTGTTCTAGACACAATGCCTGCTAATAACCATAGCCAAACGGGCTTGCCAAACATCTTAGTGACGACCTTATAAATACACCCTATTAACCTAATAGGTCGATAATCGTTGACAATTCTTGCACCAGGACTTTTGGATTAGAGCATAAAAGAAGAGTACAACCCTTAAAGAACGAGCCCTGTTTAAAGAAATGCTCAACTGCTTCACAAAAATCCGGACCGATAAAATAACCTTCCAAATCTTTTCTAAAGAATTCAAAAGGAACCCGTCCGGGCCCGGTGACTTAATTGACATTCCACATCCCCACACAGCCAATCTAATCTCATCAAGAGAACACAGACGCTTAAATCGAGCAGACACCTGATCTGTAGATAACCGATTCGGAAAGAGAAATCTGAGGTTTCCAATCTAGCCTGTTGCTGTTAAAACGAGCTCATAGTGATCTTTTAAAAGCTTTCCTTCATAAGATAGGATCTGTGCACCACGTACCATCAACAAACACACCACGGATGGCTAGAATTAGGACCTACTTGTTAATGATATCCATGAAAATACTTCGATTCTCGTCACCTTTCAAATCTCCCATACTGACATTTGCTTCTTCTGAACTGGACAAAAATCCATATCTTCCATCTCTTTGATCAATTCAGTTACTCATTAACTCTTGTTCCAGCCTAAAACTTCAATCATTTGGTGACCAAGAGGCCCAATGTGATCCAAACTTTATCATATCCAACGAACTCAAACAATGGAGTTCTTAGAACCTGCACTCTGTATTTTCTTATCTAACCCACATCCTATAATCTTTCTGACTCTTGTAACTTCTTATTCAACCCAGAATCATTTTATTATTGTTCGATATAATCCAAGGCGAGCCAAGTCTGTTCCACCAATCAGCAAAACCAACGAGTTTGAACCACGAATGATGAACTAAAGGAATCGGTCCAAAGTCCACTTTAACTTCACATAACAAAATTCGACGATGGTCCGAAAGATGCGGTCCAAACATAACCCGAAATGGAGGGTGCAAAATAGTAAGACAGATAACCATCCGAAACAAAGAACCTATCAACTTACTCATTTTTCCGCCAAATGTGTGGGCAAGTAATACGAGTAACCTTTCCATTTTAATATCCACTAAACAGAAGAAGATATGAATTGATTAATAAAAGCTAGCGTTAATTAACATTAAAACACCGAACCATCGTCTTTCAACATTGGTAACGCACTTCGTTATAGTCGCCCATTAAAATAGCCTCTTCCATTTCCAACGTCCCAAACAAAATCAGTAAATATTCCCATAAACACACCTGTCTCTCAAAGAAGGTTCTGCTGCGGGGCGTAAAATAGTCACAACAAGATAGCTTAGTTTTACTTTAGGGTCCACGTCCCATAAATGGCTACAAACGAATCCGAGATCGTAACATAATCTTTCTTGAAAAAAGATTCCTCCCAAATACAAAGAATTCCACCAGAATTACCAGCCGCTTCACTAAACACGTAGTCATAATTCGAGTTACCCCACATAAATTTCTCCACGATCCAAAGTGAACTCCTTCACCATCTCGATTATTGAATTGCAATAAAATTTAAGTTTAGTATTTATTAGATAACTCCTTTACCCACCTCTCCTTTTTTGACTTGCTACCAAGCCCTTGAAATATTTAATAGACATAAAATTCCATCTAAAAACAACCTCGTCTCCTTTGCAATTAATGATGGATTCGATATCTTTTTCACAAACCCCTCCATAGAATACCCCATACCCAACCCACTAACGAATCATTCTCATCGACACACTTCCCAAAACAGATCCCCCTTTATCATTCCAACTTTCCCCAACAGAGTTAAACGAAACATCTTCATGGACCACTTGAAATTGTTCAATATTCCTAGCACTTATCGTTGGTGAAAACTCCTTATTCAATTCCTTGTCACTTGAAATCAAAGATCCACTGGCGAGAACCCCCGGGGGGTGTGACAAAGACGGACTAACGTTCCAAATCTCCTCTACAGCTTCTTTAGACCTAATAGATCAATTAAGACCAAAACGGATCATGCATGAATTTCCTTATCCACATGTACACTGTGTTTCCATTGACTGAGAAATTTTCCATAAAATCGTTTCACAGCAACTTCTTCATCTTCACTATTTATTAAACTCCCCTCCTCTTTCTCATACGTGTTATCATATTTCATTAAAGATCCTACTCCTGAACAATTCGACTCCGAGGAATATCATGTTCCTTTATAGATTCAAAAGAAGGAGTCCAAGTAAATCAGCTCCCTTTTTGCCAACCATATACACTTTACCTTTTTACATAATTTTGAACAGAATTCAAAAATGGACACCGGGATTGTTTAGTTAAAATGCATATGACGCTTACGTCCAAAGGACGTCTCATACGAGTCCTCAAAATGTTCACACATCTCCCCATTTGTTACCCGATTTTATCAAACGATTTGCGAGACCAAGCATAAAGTGGGACTCCCTCAATATCTAACCACACTACTCGTTCATCACTGACAAAGTCCTGATTAACTTCCTGTATCACTTGAAACCAAGAATTGATCCCAACATGATTTACCCAATTATTTTTTCGTATTTAGGTTTATCACATTCAAAACATAACCACAAGCCTCCAAGATAGGACACTGTAACATTCACGAATCTCTCGTCCACGAGAAGGGATTTGTAACATGGTAAATGGAACAAAGACTATGGACTCTCCCATACACAATTAGAGAAATCCCTTTCCACAACACACTCCTCATCTAACACCAGAGCAGGAGCAGATGACAACGAATTTCCAGGTTGGACCAACGGAGTTACCCCATTAACAACTGAAACATAAGAAGTCACACCTCCCTTTTTCTGATGAGAACCCGTTGAGCCATTCCTATGATCTGCATCCTTCTTCGAACCATATTTTTGGGGGACATTAGTATTAGGATTCAGAGGTTTTTGAGGCCTATCATACCTAACCTGATTTGCAAACAAATGATAACTCCCAATCCATATCGTGCATAAATTCTTCACCAATCTATCGAGATTAAAGAACCCTAAGAAACGGACAAATGCAAATCTCTCCTCTTGCTTTAGAGACTTTTATTCGAATAAACACATCTATAACCTTCCATATACGCTACATTTGTTCCATAATCACCGAGAATTGACAAATCCGGAAAATTAGTTACAAAAACCGAATGGGAAATTTTCTTGGTAAAATCTTCATTTGAGGAAAACTGACGCCTGGTATTTTCATAGAGTCCACCAGTCATCTTGGAATGAAGGGAGTTCAAACACACAATCACGAAAAAGAAAGGATCAAACCCTAAAAACACGTCGAATCTGATAAAGATCAATTAAGAACAACAATTCAATTACCCCTCGCGAGTTACTATTTATCTTTAAAATTAATTTAATATACATTATAGTTAAATTATATTAAACATTCGAAATTGAAAACGTGCTTGCCGATTAAAAAATTCAAATCATCCCACCATTCACCAAAGAATAAATAAATAAATAAATAAATTTTCAAAATGTATTTTAAACTTTAATCTATTTACGATTTTTTATATAATAAACTTTATTGAGTAGTGATATTAAGACCTACAACACATGTCTAACGCATAAATCATTTGTACATTTGTATTATACATTTTCTCTCTCCAATCAAATCATTAGGTACATTTATAGGCATTTAGTAGGCACAACAATCATTTTTCAACTTTATTTATCAAACATGGAGCACAAATCTATCGATTCATTCGAGAAAAAAAATGTCGCTGAAAAGATCGTCGAATTGCGAACAAAATGAGCCTAATATTGCAATGCTTCTGACATGCATACGATTTATAAAAAATGTTGAAGTTTAATACATATTTTAAAATATTTATGGAAATAGTCTTTGATGTTATCGGTTCGTTGCAAAGTGAGTCCCAACGACTGACAAATAGTATTTGGCGTTATCATGCCGTTGCAAAAATAGTCTCACACGCTCCGCGGCAGCGCGCGGGTGACGAGCCTCATTTTATCATATATATACTAGTTTCAATATCTGTGCACATACGAGGTTTAAACATTAAATTTTAATTAAGTGTTAATTTTGCAGGTGTTGTTATTTTTTCGTATTTTCACACTAAATGTCTTGTTTAGCATTATTTCAGTAATTGTGAATGCGGGCTTCTTTTAATTTAAAAAATTGTAACGGTTATAATAAATGTTTCATACCATATTATATAGAATGCTAATCACCATGTTTGCAATTACATTGTTGTGTGTTAATAATAATTTAGCCGTATTTAATATTAAAACCCGTGTACGCATGTGATAAACTTATAAAATGGAATAACAATGAGTCATTATTGAAACACATATAGTAAAAGTAAAAAAAATTCGGGATATTCTTACTTAAACTCATAAAGAGGAAAAGCATGAGTTGTACGTATACGTACATCATCATCATTTTATTTATACACACAATAACCCGTGCTTTTATTTTTGATATTAATAATCTTTTGCATATATATGTTATATTTTTAAAACAAAATATATATTGTAATTTTAAAATATAAAGTCTAGGGGTACAAAGGTTAAGGGTTATTTGTTTATTTTTAAAGTTATTGAAAAACATGAAAACTTATAAATTTAAACTCATAGTATTTATTTAAAATTCAAAAACTAAAGTTTTATTAATTATCCATTTTTTAAGTTTTTGTTTTCACAAATTTTTGACACATATATTTTTATGTGTTTTTTTCTCCACCAAATTATTCCATCAAAATTTTCAATTTTGACAAAGTTAGATTCAATTTTGACTTTTTTAATCAATTAGATCGCACGATTTTGCCTACGTGTCAAAATAAAGCGTTATGATTGGTTCAACTTTTTTATCAATCAAATCGCACGATTTTGCCTACATGTCAAAATCAAGCGTTCTGATTGGTCTAATTTTTTTATAATATCAAATTTTATAGAAAACTCTGAATTAATGTAATTTTTTATTATATAATATAAAAGATGGATAC
>BQNB010006337.1:38966-97975 GCA_026074375.1 Tanacetum coccineum
GAAAACACAACACAAAGACATAAGAGTCCTCTAACAACACCATCAACAAACATTAAAGAAACAAATGTTACTCAAACACCACAAAGAGGAACGCAAAATGTTGGAAACACGAGTATGATATCAGCTGTGATGTCAAATGACTCTACCAACACACCACCAGCAACAGATGAGGCTTCAAAGAAGAGAAAAATAATAGGAATAGAGTCTCCAGCATAAACAACAAGAGGATCTTCAAAAAAGCAACAATTGGAAAAGAAGGAAAAAGAAGAGGTTAAAAAAAGAAAGAGGGTTGAAAAAGGAAAAAAAAGATGAACAAGACAAGAAGAAGATAGCTAAAAAAAGGGAAAGAAGAAGGTACAAGATGATGATGAAGATTATGAGCTTGAAGAGATGCAATCTGAGAAGAAAAAGCTTGAAAAGGAATTCAAATCAATATGGGCAAAAACTACACTTAAGCCACTATACCTTGCCACAAAATATTTATCGCCCGAAAGGAAAACCAAGATAAGAGAGATGGGTTTGGATATTTGTTGGATTTTCTATTTGAAAAGATACGTGGGAAGTTACCATACTTTGTTCTTAAAATTTTGGATACAAAAAGAATGGAAGTGAGTTTCCCAAGTGGATCTAAACTCAAAATCATACCCAAAAAAATATGGGAAGTGTTAGGAATCCCTATGGGGAAAAACAAACTTGTGTTTGATACTCCAAGGGAGTATTATGATGAATTGCTAAAAGCTTTCAAGGCACTGTTTAATAACAAGAAGTTCATAACAACAACAAATCTCTCCAAGCAAATTCAAAGAAAAAACAACACAGATTTCATGTTTCAAATGAATTACTTGATGCTATTTTCAAACTGCATGATCCACTGTGATAATAACTCAAGGCTAAATTACTTTGTGATAAAGAACATAAAATCTACAGATATAATCAATGATTTTGATTGGTGCAAGTTCATTTGGGATCATATACAAATAAGCAAGAATGGTTGGGATAACACAGTTTTATTGGTAAAGCTAAACTTCCCTTTAAATATCGAATAAAATAAAAAAATACTGAAACATATTTTAATTCATTGTGTATTTGATTTAATAACATCTCATTTACTTGCATTATACGAAATTTGATGGTATGGAGATGATGAAACGTAAATGGCCTGCAATAAAGAATTGGACCAACAAGGATGTTTTGGATAGAGAGAATTTGTAGATGCTTAAAGGTAAGATTGGATTGGTGGAACTTATTGAAGATAATGATAAACAAGATGAGAATGAAAAAGACGTTGAAAAACGCAAACTGAGAGAGGTCAGTTATCTTTATCAATTCATAATTAGTTGATTCTCAATTGAGATTGTTATGAGTTTGATATATCACTAATGATATATGCAGTAACTTGTAAAAATTAAGTTTTAATTTATAAATTATGATATATCACTAGTGATAAATGTTTATAGCATAGTTATTTTGTTGTAATTTTTTTTAGCATAGTTATGAGTTTGATATATCACTAATGATATATGATAATAGAAGACACTAACTTGTAAAAATTAAGTTTTAATTCATAAATATGATATATCACCAGTTATAAATGAATAGAGATAGTACTATGTATGATATATCACGAGTGATAAATGCTTATATGTTTTTTATATTTAAAAAACAATTAATTTATGAGACAATAGAAGAGAAGTTTGAAAGAGTATTGAAAGAGAAAAGGGAGCTTGAGGATTTGTTAAAAGAATATATGGACATGGATGAATTATTCGTTGGAGATGAAAAGTTACAATTATTTGTTAAAAGGTTCCAAGAAAAGTTCACAACACGTTTGCGTAAAGATGAAGACAGAAAAGGGACTAGTGTTGTTGGTCATAAAGATGGTGTAAATGTTGAAGCTGATAATACTGATGTGAATGTTACTGATAATACTGATAATACAGCAGCAATAGAAGAGGATGAAATGGAAAGAGCTGCTAAAAATCAACAAAAGAAGCTTCTGAAAAAACTAAAAAAGAAGCAAAGGAAAAAGCAAAAAAAGAAGCTGTTGAAAAATCAACAAAAGAAGCCAATGAAAAAGCAGAAAGGGAAAAGCTAGAAGCTGCAAAGAAGAATAAACAAGCTGCTGCAAAAAAAGCTGCTGAGAATAAAAAAAGGAAAAAGCTGAAAAGGAAGCCGCTACAAAGAAGAAGAAAGAAGCTGATGAAAAATCTGAAAAAGAAGCAAAGGAAAAAGCATAAAAAGAAGCTGCACAAAACGCTAAAATGGAAAAGATAGAAGCTGCAAAAAAGAATAAACATGCTGCTGAAAAATAAAAAAAGAAAAAAGCTGAAAAGGAAGCAATTGAAAAGAAGCAAGCTGAAATGCAAAAAGCTGTAGCAAAGAAGAGTAAAGAAGATGAAATGCAAGCAGTTGCAGATGCAAAGTTAAAAAATAAAATGCAGAAAGATGCAGAGGCAAAAAAACAATCGCAAGCAAAAAAGAAGGAAAAAAATAAAGCTGAAGCGACTGCTGAGAAAGGTAAAAAAATATGCTAAAACATTTTATTTATTATGCAATCATTTATTATCTAACTTGAAAAAAATTATAGTGTATGGGACACAGAGGCAACAACAACCCCTAAAAGGTATTGAAAGCCAAAGTACAGAACAAAATAGTATTGGAAAAGGGCAAGAAAGTGCAAAAACCTAAAGGAAAATGAGGATAACAAAACCATCATTGTACTATTGAATCACCATTCAATGAAAAAAATGGTGAGAAAACACAAGATACATTACATGAAGATGAAATCCTTTGTTGCGAGAAGTGTTTTTGCATGCAAGGAGACATAATGTAAAAAAGCCTACTATTTATTGAGTTTCTTACCATAATGTTATCTGCCACTCATATTTATATAAAAAATAGAACAAAATTTAGCAAATATCATAAGAGAGCTATTAAAAATTACTAAAAAAATCTAACACATAACATTTGAAATTTTGTTATAGCAGTGAAGTGGTCCTTGATGACCGGGAAAAGAACAAAAGCCCACAGAAAAGAGATCATCACTCGCACCTGGCATTGAATAGAGAAACAGATAAAACACACTTTGGATTACAGTTGTTGAATTTCTAAGAAAGGATAGAGCTGATGAAAGGATTGAGGAGGCGTTACTTTCTACAGATGGTCAAGTTATGTTTAGTTTTTAAAAAAAAATAATAGAAAAATAAATCCAAGTTTTATAAACTTAAATAACAAATATTTTTAATTTTTTTTTCTTTGCATTTTTTCTATGGTGATAAAACAAATACAACATGTTTTGAATGAAGAGAAGAGATTAAGCAAAGAATATGAGTCCCTTTTATGAAAATGTGGATCAAAAATCACATTAATGCTTCAGTATCACAAAGAAGATGAAAGACGTAAGCTTACATTTTTTCAACATTGCTGCTGACGGTCAATCTTATTAATAGATTTTTCAACCAAATTGAAAGCTAATGCGGAAATATAGGACAATAAAAAAGATGACGACAACAATTAGGTAACAAAGAGGTCTTTGATTCAGTGGTAAGCCCCGCAATTTCTGACTACATACTGAATAATATGTTATAAATATATAGATAAAATCACAAGATGATTAATTGTATAAGTGTTTATTTATTTCTCAAATTGCAGAAAGTTTTTTGTTCACAAATACTTTCAAAAACATCAACATCCATGTGTTGAGAAACTTTCAAACTATAAACAAGCCAAAGTCTTGAAACTGGAGAGGAAAACCGATAAAAACAAGACTGACAGTGGCTTATACACGATGATGCACATGGAACTCTGTCAAGGAGAATCAACAACAAATTGGAAAACTAACATCGTTCGAGAAAACAACAGAGATTATGACATCCAAATGACAAGCATGAGAATGAGATATACAACAAAAATTCTGATGCATGAAATGAATACAAAAAAGAGCTCATGTCAGATATCAAAAGAATGTTTTCAGAAGACAACAAATATGAAGAAAAGGTTAAGAAGATGGTTGAAGATGCTATCAACAAAAAGATAGCAGAAAAAAGAAAATTTAAGATTAATATGTGTCATGTGATGATATCACTTAAAACAATTTCAACTTAGATTTTTCCTGCAGCCGGTATGAAACAGTTGGTAGTTTTACTTTTAAATTTTGATGATGACTGACAACATTTGTATGAAACACATAAAAAGTATGGAAATAGTCCTGGTAGATTTTACTTAGAATTTATGATGCTTATAAAAAGCAAGTTTCAACTAGTAAGTGGATTTTTATCCATTTGTGGTAAAGATTAAATATAATTGACAAGAAAGATTGATACTTTAAATGCTTTATCACAAGTGATATTCCCTGGATATAAATATCTCATACAATACATTAAACTTAATAAATTTTCTTTTGACAAGAAAAATTGATAGTTTAAATGCTTTATCACAAGTGATATTCCCTTGACAAAGAAGATTGATAGTTTAAAATGCTTTAATCCCAAGATATATACCCATGACAAGAAAGATTGATAGTTTAAATGCTTTATCACAAGTGATATTCCCTTGATATAGCTATCTGAGACAATATATTAAGTTTTACTAAAGACTTATTTATAACAGAAGATACATTGTTGTATCACAAGTGATATTACCTTGAAACGAAAGATTGATAGTTTAAATGCTTTATCACAAGTGATATTCACTTGACAAGAAAGATTGATAGTTTAAATGCTTTATCATAAGTGATATTCCCTTGACAAGAAAGATTGATAGTTTAAATGCTTTATCACAAGTGATATTCCCATGAATAAACCATCACAAACAATATATTAAATTTTACTTAAGACTTATTTATAACAGAAGATACATTGCTAAATCACAAGTGATACAACTGTATTTTATTAAAGATAAAACCTTTAAAAAAGGCAAATGATACATAGAAATAATTCTTACATCCAAATAAAGAAATTACATTATTCTTAGATCCATTATCTTAAATCCTCACATCCTTGATTTCAATTGACTGCATATCCAACTACATTCCAACTTATCTTGTATTCATTTCTTGTAAAAACATTGAATTAGACATAATGTCTACATTTCTTAATAGCATTGAAACAAACTAAATTATATACTAATAAATTAAACAAGTAATCCATTGACATCATATTTTGCTTGAAGAAGCTCAATAAAAAAAAAAGATAGCTTTTAAAAGCAGAAACACAGTTAGTAACTTGACCTGAGTTTTAATGGGGTGTCCCAAAGATGTTGTAGGTGCTCGCGAGCATCTAAGAAAAAGCACACATCAAGTCATGGCGATTTTTCTATAACCTCTTGAAGTCAAACCAAATTGTTGTTTCTTGACATGCTGTTCTTCATAACTCTCATCATCAGTGTCGTCATCATCACTGTTGTCATCAGTGGTTGAGAATGGTACGTCACCAATTAATGTAATTTGTTCATTAGTAGAGAGATCATCATCATCCGATGATATTACTATAACCTCTGCATCAAAAAACCACCTAACAATTAGATTTATAAGCTAAACAAATGGATTCTAGACAAGCAGAACAGATTATGGGTATGAGATATAAAAATGTGATATACACTAATTTAATGCATTCAAAACAACTTGATGCATATCAAGAACTTAAACACTAACAATAAGCAGAAATGTAATGTAAACTAACCTTTCACAATCTCTAGTTTCATGTTCACTCTTTCTAACAAGTCATTATATATGATACCAACCATTGAATCGTCATGGACCCAACTTTTCCCATATTTAGCTAGAATATACTCATAATGATCATTGGTTATCACAACTTTTGAAAAATCCGTCCCATCTGCCATTGTTATTCTACTAAGAGAAACTAACGAGTAGATAGAAGATGAATGAACCTAAAAAGATGAGCATATTTATGGAGTAAATCAGCTTATCCTTTCCTAATGCAATGGAATAAACTTATCATTTCCAACAGTAATGGCATCAACATATCCTTTTCTACAGTAATAAAAAAGTTGACATGATTGATGACAAAAAGTTGATAATTTAAATAATTTATCTCTAGTGATAAATGAAAACTTCATTCATAATTTCAATAACCATTATCTCTTTAACTCAACTGATTTTATACCTTTGCAATATTATGTCACAATATATAAATGATTGTGAATGACAAAAATTAAAAATGATAAGCATACGATTAGTTTTGTTGACAAAAGATCACAATACATAGTAGTTGATTATTGTTAAATCATAAAAGATTAGCATAAAGCATTATTTTCTCAACTACCAGATGAAAAACACAAAAAACTAAATGATCACTTGTCACTTCCATCAATTTTTTCCCTTTGCCCTCAAATTTGGCAGAACTTCCAATAGTTGGTACCCTTAATGGATATCCAGGCAGAGGAGCTTGAAAGTCTTTAGACTTGTCATTTTGAACATTTCTTTTCCCTTTCATATCATGCTTTGCAACACTTCCAACTGTTGGCACACTCGGTGAAAATCCAGGTGTAGGAGTTCAAACATCTTTAGACTTTGAAGCTTTAGACTTGCGAGCAGTTCACTTGTTAAATTTAAATTCAGCAACATCCGGATCACTTCCATCTTCATACCATTGTAATAAAAATTTGTATGCGCCTTTACTAGAAACTATATCATGGGAACATCTGTGTCGAAACTTGTGTCACAATGAGTTGTTTCCGCAAAAACTTAATGATGCAAAAATCAACAGAAAAAAATTACTATGATCTTTTATTTATTGAAACAAAAAAAATTACTATAATAACCGTTAAATTGAAAGAAAAAAAAACCCTAAATCTTTTATCCTATGATCTTTCATTAATTGATAGATTTGTAACATAATAAGAAGAATCTTACCCACAATATAACAACAATTAACTTACCGCTATCATTCTTCATCTTTGATCAAAGTGCAATTCAAATTTTAATCAAGTTATTAATGGGTTGGTAAGAGAGAAATTGGTGGATAATGAAATTACGATTATGTGGTGTAAATGTTTTTGGTAAGTGTTAAATAGTGGAAAAAGTTAATAGTAAAGTATAAATAACTTTTGATATAACTTTTAATATCACAAGAGATATCATTTGTGATATCACATGTAAAAGGTATAATATTCGAATCAACATTTAGGCAACTAATAAATAACTTTAAATAACATTCTAAAATATAAAGGGACCATAACCGTAAGTAATAGTCACGGATATCCATCACACCAACCCTTCTCAAAAACACATTTCACAAACACACTCTGTCTCTAAGCCCTAAATCGGAAAAAACACATTTCACAAACCTAGGGCTACGTCAATCTAAACAAAAAATGGAAGCATCAACATCTAAACATGTGAATACATCTCGAGTAAAGATTAAAGAAGAACCTATTGAAGATCCTGTTGAAAGTAAGAAGTTTATTTGTTATCCTACTATCATTTCAAATTTTCAGAAGTTTAATTTATATTTTATGATTGATTCAAAATATTATAAATTTAGGTTTTTTTTGTTTTTTTATTTACTTTATTTCTTATAGATTAATTTTATTATTAAATAATCATTATTAGTTTATTTTGTTTTACTGTTATTAAGATAATATGAGAGATTATTGTCGTTCAAAAAAAATATATCTACATAAATGAGAGATTAGAAGTTATGTTTATTAAATTTATTCTAGATTTGTGTCATTAATGAGGGTAAAATATGATTTTGCGACTTGTTATATAATTATGATATTTAAAATTTTAGCCCCCCCTTGTTAGTTGATATCAAATTGTGATATAACTTATGATAATAACTAAGGTAAATACTTAGTAATATCACTTTGGAAATCAATTCCATATAACAGGGATATATAACATCATTATGTTATATACATTTTGTGATATGAACTTGTGATATAACTTCTGATATAACTTAAGGTATTACTTATGATATAACTTGAGGTATTACTTGTGATATAACTTGCGATATAACATGAGGTATTACTTGTTGTATCACTTGTGATATCGCATGTCATATAACAGGGATATATAACATCATTTGTTATATATCATTTGTGATATGACTTGTGATATCACTTGGGATATCACATGTGATATAACTTGTGATACAACTTCTAATGTAAATGCAAATATGCCTAAATCAAAAAGAAAGAAGAAACTGCCAAGATTTGCATGTAAGAAAAAATATGCTCTACGTAGGGTAGTGAATGAAGCATGGTTGGCTTCAAATGAAAAATATCTTCAATGCAAAGCTGAAAAAGATTCAAAGCGGAAAAGAAAACGTGAAGAGAAACAATCACCTGGTAGATGGACAAGAAGTGATGGAACAAAACTCTTGGCTGAGAAGCATAAAAGAATCAAAAAACAGCACGCATATACTCAACAAAAAAGAAAAAAATAAAGATAAAGAAAAAGAAAAAGTTGTTGATGTTGAAGAAGAGAGTGAAATGAATGAAAGACTTAAGAAACAAAAATAGGCATAAACTGGAAAAAAAGAAAAATCCAGAAGAAAGGAAAAGAGAAGGTAGTTGATGTTGAAGACGAAAGTGAAACAAATGAAAGAGTTCTGAAACAAAGTTTAAATAGAGTCTTGAAAGGACGTGCAACTGTTAGGCCACTATTTGAAGCAATGCATGGATTAAGTCCTCAACGAAAAAGGGTGGTAACGGAGATGGGTTTTGGAGACTAAATTGATTTTTCGATAGTTGAAATACCAACCAAATTGGCTTTCTATGTCGTTGACATACTTAACACAAGAAGAATGACTTTAGAGTGTCCACTGGGAGACATAGTCATTACTCCAAAAACAGTAAAAGAAGTTCTTAGACTGCTATTGGGGAGAAGGAAATTGGAGAGAGAAGGACAAATAGAGTATAATGATCCATTCTTGCTAGAATGGAAAGATTAGTTCAAAAATATCAATAAGCTCATAATAAAAGCTTTATCTGAGTTAATCATTGACACAAAAAACACTAATTACATGTTCAGGATGAACATTCTCACATTGATTGCAAACACATTAGGAAGTTGTGACAACAGCTCAACTTTGAAATTTATAGTGTTGAAGAATGTGTTTGAAGGAGATGATGTAAGCGATATTGACTGGTGCTCATACATCCTAGAATGTGCAAGTGAGTCGAAACTTGATTGGTCAAAAACAAGGAAAAAGAAGGATGTTGTCTACTATGGACCAGTGATGTTTTTGATGGTAAGTTAGAAATTTTAATTTTTTTAAATTTTATGTTTAAGAAAACAATTTAGATCTGATTATTAATGTATTAATTTGATAATTTTTTCATGAAACAGCTTACATATGATATGTTGAAAGTCAATAGAAGAGTATCGGCATTCAAAAGCTGGAACACAAGGCTTTTGAAAAAAAGAGAGGTATCTTAACTTGAAAATGACTGTATGGGAATTGGAGAAATAATTGAAGAAGATGTAGGTGAACAAGAAGAAACAGAACAAAAGGAGGTGAGTTGTAACAAAATAATTTGTTCTTTTAAAACTATTAATCACCAGTGATAAAATACATGCATAACATATCTGAAAAAACTAAAAGCAAAGTAATATGTAATATCACTAGTGATATTATATGACAATCATAAAAATGAGGTTAGTTTTTTATTCAAAAAAAAGTAATATGTAATATCAATAGTGATCTTATAAGAGAATCATAAAAATAAGGTTAGTTTTTTTGTTCAAAATATTTAATATCACTAGTGATATTATATGACAATCATAAATATGAGGTTAGTTTTTTATTCAAAATTTGTAATATCAGTAGTGATATTATATGAAAATCCTAAAAATGAGGTTAGTTTTTTATTCAAAATATGTAATATCACTAGTGATATTATATGACAATCATAAAAATGAGGTTAGTTTTTTATTCAAAAACAAAGTAATATGTAATATCAATAGTGATATTATATGACAATCATAAAAATAAGGTTATTTTTTTATTCAAAATATGTAATATCACTAGTGATATTACATGACAATCATAAAAAGGTGAGGTATAACATATCTAAAAAAAGTAAAACTAAAGTAACCTGTAATATTGCTAGTGATCTAATATGGAAATCATAAAAAATGAGGATACTTTTTTTTTCAAATATCACAAGTGATAATGATCTTTATTTAAAAAAAAAAATTATAGGAATATGAGCTGATAGAAGAACGCATACAAAGCATTTCGATAGGTAAAGCAGAAATAGAAGATAAGATCAATGAGAACTTGATCAAATTTGAAAATGATGAAAGGTTGATTCAAATAAAGGAGATGATGATGGAGATTTTTAAAGATCCTTATATCCCAGAATACAAATCTTCTTCAGAAAGTAAATGTGATGATGACGAAGATGATAATTCACAAGTTGGAAATGAGAATGACAAGAGTCATGGAACTCAAACAAATTTAGTTGAAGAAGATCACGTTCAGATAGTAACAGAAGCTCAACAAGAGGAAAGAAACAACCTGCACTACAGCACTACACTGATGAAGAAAACGATGAAAAAGGTGTTTCTCAATTAGAAGATGAGCTAATGAACGATGAAAATACTAAATGTAGTGAAAAAAAAGATGAACATGAAACGGAGACTTCCAAAAAAGATGAAGCTAATAACAATAATGAAGAAGAGATGGCAAATAAAAAGGCAACAAATCAAAAAACCAATGCTGAATTCGATCCTTTTGATGACTCATAATTTGAGAAATACTTCATAGAAAATGAACATCTATTTGTTCCAACACAACCGGGAGCTGAAAAGAAGAAGGATCAAACAAATGATGAACAGTTAGAAAGTTTTTTGACAATGAAGAGGAAAATATAAGAAAAGCGCGTAAATTCTTCGCTGAGTTAAGAAAGAAAAATCAGCAGCAAGAACGAGAACGACAAAGAAAGGAAAAAAAGAAAAGGATAAATAGGATCATTTCTCAGGACAGTCCTGTTTTTGGCATAGATAATTCCCTCCAAGGTTCTCAACCGACATTTGATCTCGGTGGAAGCCCAACGTATGAAAAATGAAGATTATAAGCGAAAAGAAAAAGAAAAGGGGACTAAAATCCAAATACGTAAACAAGACGATAGACCCATCCTTACCACTTACAGAGTTTGAGAAGCTTTTTGGAAGAAGCATATTCAGTACACAAGAAGAGGAAGAGTAAGTATCCATCTGTTTTTACTTATAAAATGTTGATTGTCACTTGAAACATCACTAGTGATATATCACTAGTGTATTCAATCACTAGTAATATATCACTAGTGATATTGATAGAGATATAAGATAGAGATATAAGTGTGTTTGATATATCACTAGTGATATATCACTAGTGTATAAAAATATCACTATAGATATTATATCATCTTTTTATCTATTTAGTTTCTACGCTGATGGTTATCTCTTGTGATAATTTACATAGAGAAGAAGTTTTCAATCATGATGAACGTACAATTTTGTTCAGAATGAATATTCAATCATTGGCACCACGGCTTGAAATTGATATTCAAGTGATTGACGCATACGTTTCTATACTCAATTACGAGAAAAAAATTCAAAATGACGAATATGAAACGTCATTTCTTTTATACATCAATGATGGTAGGATCTTTTTTAATTAAAAAAAATAATGTATTCATTTATGTCTTAAATTATTTAGGTTTATATAATTTTTTATTAGTTATGAATCAGGTGCCGGGAATATTGGAGGACAAAACAAAAGAAATTGACAAGGAAATAGATGCCCAATATGACTGGTTTCACGAAATGCTATCAATTCAGATGTAAAACGACGTAGAAAAAAATGCAAATGGAGGACGACGAATTGGTATATTAAAATTATTTTATTAATTTGTTCAGTGAAATGCTTGTATTATTTTAAATTTTAAGTATTTACATATTTTTATGAAAACAGGCATTCTTCCCAATCATTGCTCACGGCCATTACTACCTCATTGTTTTCAACCTCAAAACAGGGAAAGTTGTGATAATTGAGAACAGCGATACCGATGCAACATACGAAGAGAAATATAAAGACAATTTTGAGTTTGTGATAATAATTTTTTGTTCCTCTAAATTGATATTTTGTTTCTTTTGAGTGCAATATTATATCACAAGAGATATCACATGAATATATGCTGGTCTATACTAATAACTAGCTATTAATTTATATAGAGGAGCGTGTTTGTAAAGCACCGGTTGATGTATCAAAATTCAAATGCAGAACAGGATCTTGACAGTAACTAAATGGTTTATAACCTTTCTGATTTCAAGTTAGTTATTCTAGCCCTAAAAATTGAAGCTTGATATCTATTGTTGCTGTCAATGTTTTTTCTTTTGCAACTTTGTGGAATAGGTTATGGTTACGCCTCATTTTTTTATATCTTAGCTAATGGTAGTGTTGTTGTTTACCTTTACTTTTTGTTCGTTGTTAAAGCATAGATAATGTAACACAGAGGGTGCTAATAAGCGCAATTCATATAGTTGTATTAAAGTTTGTTTAATTAGGCATGGTTTTGGTGTATATATAATTAAGCATAGGTTTTAGTCAAGAGTATCATCTCCCCCACTAATTACATGGCATTGTGTATGCTTTTGGCTTAAGGTAAAATCTATTCAAGACTAAAATAATTCCTTGGGAGTTTTTTCTTGTCATAGAGTTTGCTGATTTGTAGCCAGTTTAGCCAAAAGATTGATATATGTCGATCTGATTATCTATAGACGCCCTATGTCTCATGCCAAACATTTTTTATTGGGCAATTTGTATAAAAAAGGTTAAAGGGAGTTCTGAGCCTGATTACTTCGTTACATCTAAGTTTTTTCTTGCTCATAAGATGTTTATGTACATTTCTCTTATTTGAGTTTTTGGTTTCTGATTGTTCGACATGGCATGATTTAATGAGAGACAAGGGGTTATGTTTCGTTCCTCAATAGTTTTATCATTATACCTTATTAGCTCTATAAAGACCTAGTATATTTATTTAGATTGCGAAAGCAACTTTTTATAACATGATGACGTTTTGTTTCTGCCTCCCTTATTAGCAGGCCAGAATCTTGGTAGTGTATAAGGAAAAAAATAATGTTTGCTTTTAATTGGGAAAAGCTAGAAGCTGCAAAGAAGAATAAACAAGTTGCTGCAAAAAAAGCTGCTAAGAATAAAAAAAGGAAAAAGCTGAAAAGGAAGCCGCTGAAAAGATGCAAGCTGAAATGTAGAAAGCTGCAGCAAAGAAGAGGGAAGAAGCTGCTAAAAAATCAGAAAAAGAAGCAAAGGAAAAAGCGTAAAAAAAGCGTAAAAAAAGCTGCAGAAAACGCTAAAAAGGAAAAGATAGAAGCTGCAAAGAAGAATAAACATGTTGTTGAAAAAGAAAAAAAGGAAATAGCTGAAAAGGAAGCTGTTGAAAAGAAGCTGTTGAAAAGAAGCAAGCTGAAATGCAAAAAAGCTGTAGCAAAGAAGAGTGAAGAAGCTGAAATGCAAGTTAAAAAATAAAATGCAGAAAGATGCAGAGGCAAAAAAACAATCTCATGCAAAAAAGAAGGAAAAAAATAAAGCTGAAGCGACTGCTGAGAAAGGTAAAAAAAAAAAAGCTACAACAGCTCCTAAATGTTTTGAAAGCCAAAAAGTGCAACAAAATATGTTTGGAAAAGGGCAAGAAAGTGCAAAAAACCCAAAGGAAAGAGGATAACAAAACCATCATTGTACTTGAAATCACCATTCATGAATAAAATGGTGAAAACACAAGATAAATTACATGAAGATGAAATCCTTTGTGCGAGAAGTGTATTTTGCATGCAAGGAGACATAAGGTAAAAAAGCCTACTATTTATTGATTTTTCTTACCATAAATGTTATCTGCCACTCATATTATATTAAAAATAGAACAAAATGTTAGCAAATATCATAAGAGATCTATTAAAATTACTAAAAAAATCTAACACATAATCATTTGAAATTTTGTTTTGCAGTGAAGTGGTCTTTGATGACGGAAAAGGAACAACAGCCCACAGAAAAGAGATGCAGTCACTCGCACCTGGCATTGAGATAGAGAAACAGATAATCGACACTTTGGTTACAGTGTTGAATTATAAGGAAAGGATTAGAGCTGATGGAAAGGATTTGAGGAGGCGTTACTTTCCTACAGTGGTAAGTTTGTTTTAGTTTTAAAAAATAATAGAAAAATAAATCCAAGTTTTATAACTTAAATAACAAATATTTTAATTTTTTTTCTTTGCTTTTTTCTATTGTGATAAAACAAATACAAACAGTTGTTGAATGAAGAGAAGGATCAAGCAAAGGAATACGAGTCTTTTGAAAATGTGATCAAAAATCAAATTAATGCTTCAGGATCAAAGAAGAAGATGAAAGACGTAGAGCTTACATTTTTTCCAACAGTTGCTGCTGACGGTCAATATTATGTAATAGTTTTCAACCTTTTGAAAGCTAATGCGGTAATATTGGACAATCAAAAAGATGACGACTACATTAGGTACAAAGAGGTCTTTGATTCAGTGGTAAGCAATTTCTGAATACATACTGAATATTGTTATTTAATATATAGAATAATATCACAAGAGATTATATATTGTATAAGTGTTTTTATTTCTTAATTTTTGCAGAAAGTTTTGGTCCTCAAATACTTTCAAAAACATCAACATCCATGTGTTGAGAAACTTTCAAACTATAAACAAGCCAAAGTCTTGAAACTGAAGTGGAAAACCGATAAAAACAAGATTGACAGTGGCTTATACACGATGATGCACATGGAACTGTGTCAAGGAGAATGAGCAACAAATTAGAAAACTGACATCGTTCGAGAAAACAACAAAGATTATGACATCCAAATGACAAGCATGAGAATGAGATATACAACAAAAATTCTGATGCATGAAATGAATACAAAAAGAGGATCGATGTCAGGATATGCAAAGAAGTTTTCAGAAGACAACAAAGATGAAGAAAAAGTTAAGAAGATGGTTGAAGATGCTATCAACAGAAAGATAAGAGAATAAAAAGAAAATTTAAGAATTTTCTTCGAATGCCTGTTAATATGTGTCATGTGATGATATCACTTAAAACAATTTCAACTTATTCGGTATGAAACACTTAATGGTATGAAATAGATGGTAGTTTTACTTTTGAATTTTGATGCTTATGAAAAGTAAGTTTAACTAGTTACTGGTTTTTCTTTTGTGGTATTGATGAAATAGAATTGAGAAGAAAGATTGATAGTTTAAATGCTTTATCACAAGTGATATTCACTTGACAAGAAAGATTGATAGTTTAAATGCTTTATCATAAGTGATATTCCCTTGACAAGAAAGATTGATAGTTTAAATGCTTTATCACAAGTGATATTCCCTTGATATAACTATCTCAAACAATATATTAAATTTTACTAAAGACTTATTTATAACAGAAGATACATTGCTATATCACAAGTGATACAACTGTATTTTATTAAAGATAAAACCTTAAAAAAAGTCAAACGATACATAGAAATAATTCTTACATCCTAATAAAGAAATTACATTATTCTTAGATCCATTATCTTAAATCCTCACATCCTTGATTTCAATTGACCGCGTATCCAACTACATTCCAACTTATCTTGTATTCATTTCTTGTAAAAACATTGAAATAGACATAATGTCTACACTTCTTAATAGCATTGAAACAAACTAAATTATATACAAATAAATTAAACAAGTTTCCATTGACATCTTGTGTTTGCTTGAAGATGCCACATTAATAGCTTTTAAAGCAAGAACACAGTTAGTAACTTTGACCTGAGTTTTTATGGGTGTCCCAAATGATGTTGTTGGTGCGTCGCGAGCTCTAAGAAAAAGCACACATCAAGTCATGGCGATTTTTCTATAACCTCTTGAAGTCAAACCAAATTGTTGTTTCTTGACATGCTGTTCTTCATAACTCTCATCATCAGTGTCGTCATCATCACTGTTGTCATCAGTGGTTGAGAATGGTACGTCACCAGTTAATGTAATTTGTTCATTAGTAGAGAGATCATCATCATCCGATGATATTACTATAACCTCTGCATCAAAAAACTACCTAACAATTAGATTTATAAGCTAAACAAATGGATTCTAGACTAGCAGAACATATTATGGGTATGAGATATAAAAATGTGATATACACTAATTTAATGCATTCAAAACAACTTGATGCACATCAAGAACTTAAACACTAACAATAAGCCGAAATGTAATGTAAACTAACCTTTCACAATCTCTAGTTTCATGTTCACTCTTTCTAACAAGTCATTATATACGATACCAACCATTGAATCATCATGGACCCAAGTTTTCCCATATTTAGCTAGAATATACTCATAATGATCATTGGTTATCACAACTTTCGAAAAATCCTTCCTATCTGCCATTGCTATTCTACTAAGAGAAACTAACGAGTGGATAGAAAAAGAAGATGAATGAACCTAAAAAGATGAGCATATTTATGGAGTAAATGAGCTTATCCTTTCCTAATGTAATGGAATAAACTTATCATTTCCAACAGTAATGGAATCAACATATCCTTTCCTACAGTAATAAAAAAGTTGACATGATTGATGACAAAAAGTTAATAATTTAAATAATTTATCGCTAGTGATAAATGAAAACTTCATTCATAATTTCAATAACCATTATCTCTTTAACTCAACTGATTTTATACCTTTGCAATATTATGTCACAATATATAAATGATTGTGAATGACAAAAATTAAAAATGATAAGCATACGATTAGTTTTGTTGACAAAAGATCACAATACATAGTAGTTGATTATTGTTAAATCACAAAAGATTAGCATAAAGCATTATTTTCTCAACTACCGGATGAAGAACACAAAAAACTAAATGATCACTTGTCACTTCCATCAATTTTTTCCCTTTGCCCTCAAATTTGGCAAAACTTCCAATAGTTGGTACCCTTAATGGATATCTAGGCGGAGGAGCTGGAAAGTCTTTAAACTTGTCATTTTGAACATTTCTTTTCCCTTTCATATCATGCTCTGCAACACTTCCAACTGTTGGCACACTCGGTGAAAGTGCAGGAGTTCGAACATCTTTAGACTTTGAAGGTCTTGACTTTGAAGCTTTAGACTTGCGAGCAGTTCACTTGTTAAATTTAAATTCAGCAACATCTGGATCACTTCCATCTTCATACAATTGTAATAAAAAATTGTATGGGCCTTTACTAGAAACTATATCGTGGGAACCTGTGTCGGAATCTGTGTCGGAGCTTGAGTCGGAACTTGTGTCAGAATCAATTGTTTCTACAAAAACTCAATGATGCAAAAATCAAAAGAAAAAAATTACTATGATCTTTTATTTATTGAAACAAAAAAAATTACTATAATAACCGTTAAATTGAAACAAAAAAAACCCTAAATCTTTTATCCTAAGATCTTTCATTAATTGATAGATTTGTAACATAATAAGAAGAATCTTACCCACAATATAACAACAATTAACTTACCGCTATCATTCTTCATCTTTGATCAAAGTGCAATTCAAATTTTTATCAAGTTATTAATGGGTTGGTAAGAGAGAAATTGGTGGATAATGAAATCACGATTATGTGATGTAAATTTTTTTGGTAAGTGTTAAATAGTGGAAAAAGTTAACAGTAAAATATAAATAACTTTTGATATAACTTGTGATATCACAAGAGATATCATTTGTGATATCACATGCAAAAGGTATAATATTCAAATCAACATTTAGCCAACTAAAAATAACTTTAAATAACATTTTAAAATATAGAGGGACCATAACTGGATTTTGGGTCGTTAATGAGGGTAAAATATGAATTAGCGACTCGTTATTAATTAGGATAGAATAGGCTTGTTAGTGATATCAATTGTGATATAACTTGTGATATAACTTGAGGTATTACTTGTTATATCACTTTTGATATCACATGTCATATAACAAGGATATATAACATCATTTGTTATATATCATTTGTGATATGACTTATTATATAACTTCTAATATAACTTGAGGTATTACTTGTGATATAACTTGCGGTATTACTTATGATATAACTTGTGATATAACATGAGGTATTACTTGCTATATCACTTGTGATATCGCATGTCATATAACAGGGATATATAACATCATTTGTTATATATCATTTGTGATATGACTTGTGATATCACATGTGATATAACTTGTGATATAACTTGTGATACAACTTCTAATGTAAATGCAAATAGGCCTAAATCAAAAAGAAAGAAGAAACTGCCAAGATTTGAATGTAAGAAAAAATATGCTCCACGTAGGGTAGTGAATGAAGCATGGTTGGCTTCAAATGAAAAATATCTTCAATGCAAAGCTGAAAAAGATTCAAAGCGGAAAAGAAAACGTGAAGAGAAAAAATCACCTGGTAGATGGACAAGAAGTGATGAAACAAAACTCTTGGCTGAGAAGCATAAAAGAATCAAAAACGGTAGGCAAATACTCGACAAAAAAGAAAAAAATAAAGATAAAGGAAAAGAAGAAGTTGTTGATGTTAAAGAAGTGAGTGAAGTGAATGAAAGACTTAAGAAAAATCCAGAAGAAAGGAAAAGAAAAGGTAGTTGATGTTGAAGAAAAGTGAAACGAATGAAAGAGTTCTGAAACAAAGTTTAAATAGAGTCTTGAAAGGACGCGCAACTGTTAGGCCACTATTTGAAGCAATGCGTGGATTAAGTCCTCAATAGAAAAGGGTGGTAACGGAGATGGCTTTTGGAAACTTAATTTATTTTCCGATAGTTGAAATACCAAACAAATTGGCTTTCTATGTCGTTGACATACTTAACACAAGAAGAATGACTTTAGAGTGTCCACTGGGAGACATAGTCATTACTCTAAAAGCAGTAAAAGAAGTTCTTGGACTCCTATTGGGGAGAAGGAAATTGGAGAGAGAAGGACAAATAGAGTATAATGATCCATTCTTGCTAGAATGGAGAGATCAGTTAAAAAATGTCAATAAGCTCATAATAAAAGCTTTATCTGAGTTAATCATTGACACAAAAAACACTAATTACATGTTGAGGATGAACATTCTCACATTGATTGCAAACACATTAGGAAGTTGTGACAACAACTCAACTTTGAAATGTACAGTGTTGAAGAATGTGTTTGAAGGAGATGATGTAAGCGATAGTGACCCTGGGGGGGGGGGGGGGATGTGGGGGGGGACGTGCTCAATACATCCTGAAAATGTGCAAGTTAGTCGAAACTTGATTGGCAAAAACAAGAAAAAGAAGGATGAAGTCTACTATGGACCAATGATGTTTTTTATGGTAAGTTAGAAATTATTTTTTTTAAATTTTATGTTTAAGAAAACAATTTAGATCTGATTATTAATGTATTAATTTGATAATTTTTTCATGAAACAGCTTACTTATGATATGTTGAAAGTCAATAGAAGAGTATCGGCATTCAAAAGCTAGAACACAAGGCTTTTGAAAAAAAAACAGGTATCTAAACTTGAAAATGACTGTATGGGAATTGGAGAAATAATTGAAGAAGATGTAGGTGAACAAGAAGAAACAGAACAAAAGGAGGTGAGTTGTAACAAAATAATTTGTTCTTTTATAACTATTAATCACGAGTGATAAAATACATACATAACATATTTGAAAAAACTAAAAGCAGAGTAATATGGAATATCACTAGTGATATTATATGACAATCATAAAAATGAGGTTAGTTTTTTAATCAAAAAAAAGTAATATGTAATATCAATAGTGATCTTATAAGAGAATCATAAAAATAAGGTTAGTTTTTTGTTCAAAATATTTAATATCATTAGTGATATTATATGACAATCATAAAAATAAGGTTAGTTTTTATTCAAAATTTGTAATATCACTAGTGATATTATATGAAAATTAAAAAAATAAGGTTAGTTTTTTATTCAAAATATGTAATATCACTAGTGATATTATATGACAATCATAAAAATTAGGTTAGTTTTTTATTCAAAAACAAAGTAATATGTAATATCAATAGTGATATTATATGACAATCATAAAAATAAGGTTTGTTTTTTATTCAAAATATGTAATATCACTAGTGATATTATATGACAATCATAAAAAGGTGAGGTAAAACATATCTAAAAAAGTAAAACTAAAGTAACATGTAATATCGCTAGTGATATTATATGGAAATCATAAAAAATGAGGATACTTTTTTTTCAAATATCATAAGTGATAATGATCTTTATTTTAAAATTTTATTATAGGAATATGAGCTGATAGAAGAAGGCATACAAAGCATTTCGATAGGTAAAGTAGAAATAGAAGATAAGATCAATGAGAACTTGATCAAATTTGAAAATGATGAAAGGTTAATTCAAATAAAGGAGATGATGATACAGATTTTTAAAGATCCTTATATCCCAGAATACAAATCTTTTTCAGAAAGTAAATGTGATGATGACGAAGATGATAATTCACAAGTTGGAGATGAGAATGACAAGAGTTATGGAACTCAAACATATTCAGTTGAAGAAGATCACGATCAGATAGTAACAGAAGCTCAACAAGAGGAAAGAAACAACCTGCACTACAGCACTACACTGATGAAGAAAACGATGAAAAAGGTGTTTCTCAATTAGAAGATGAGCTAATGAACGATGAAAATACTGAATGTAGTGAAAAAAGGATTAACAGGAAACGGGGACTTCCAAAAAAGATGAAGCTGATAACAATAATGAAGAAGAGATGGCAAATAAAATGGCAACAAATCAAAAAACCAATGCTGAATTCGATCCTTTTGATGACCCAGAATGTGAGAAATACTTCATAGAAAATGAACATCTATTTGTTCGAACACAACCGAGAACTGAAAAGAAGAAGGATCAAACCAATGGTGAACAGTTAGAAAGTTTTTTGACAATGAAGAGGAAAATATAAGAAAAGCGCGTGAATTCTCCGCTGAGTTAAGAAAGAAAAATCAGCAACAAGAACGAGACGACAAAGAAAGGAAAAAAAGAAAAAGGATCAAATAGGATCATTTCTCAGGACGGTCCTGTTTTGGGCATAGATAATTCCCTCCAAGGTTCTCAGCCGACATTTGATCTCGGTGGAAGCCCAACGTATGAAAAAATGAAGATTATAAGCGTAAAGAAAAAGAAAAGGGGACTAAAATACAAATACGTAAACAGGACGATGGACCCATCCGTACCACTTATAGAGTATGAGAAGCTTTTGGGAAGAAGCATATTGAGTACACAAGAAGAGGAAGAGTAAGTATCCATCTGTTTTTACTTATAAAATGTTGATTGTCACTTGAAACATCACTAGTGATATATCACTAGTGTATTCAATCACTAGTGATATTGATAGAGATATAAGATAGAGATATAAGTGTGTTTGGCATATCACTAGTAATATATCACTAGTGTATAAAAATATCACTATAGATATTATATCATCTTTTTATCTATTTAGTTTCTACGCTGATGGTTATCTCTTGTGATCATTTACACATAGAAGAAGTTTTCAATGATGATGAACATACGATTTTGTTCAGAATGAATATTCAATCATTGGCACCACGACTTGAAATTGATATTCAAGTGATTGATGCATACGTTTCTATACTCAATTACGAGGAAAAATTCAAAATGACGAATATGAAACGTCATTTCTTTTATACATCAATGATGGTAGGATCTTTTTTAATTAAAAAAATAATGTATTCATTTATGTCTTAAATTATTTAGGTTTATATAATTTTTATTAATTATGAATCAGGTGTCGGGTATATTGGAGGACAAAACAAAAGAAATTGACAAGAAAATAGATGCCCAGTATGACAAGTTTCACGAAATGCTATCAATTCATATGCAAAATGACGTAGAAAAAATGCAAATGGAGGACGTCGAATTGGTATATTAAAAATATTTTATTAATTTGTTCAGTGAAATTCTTGTATTATTTTAAATTTTAAATATTTACATATTTTTATGAAAACAGGCATTCTTCCCAATCATTGCTCACGGCCATTATTACCTCATTGTTTTCAACCTCAAAATAGGGAAACTTGTGATAATAGAGAACAACGATTCCGATGCAACATACGAAGAGAAATATAAAGACAATTTTGAGTTTGTGATAATAATTTTTTGTTCCTCTAAATTGATATTTTGTTTCTTTTGAGTGCAATATAATATCACATGAATATATGCTGGTCTGTACTAATAACTAGCTATTAATTTCTACAGAGGAGCGTGTTTGGAAGGCACCTGTTGATGTATCAAAATTCTAATGCAAAACAGGATCTTGACAGTAACTAAAAAAGCAACAAACTTAAAAAATGAAATGGAAGACAAAAGAAGAAAAAATAGATCATGGTTTGTATATGATCATTCATATGGAGCTTTATGAAGGATCAACTGCATCACAATGGAAAACAGGCTTGCTGCCTGAAAATGACAAAAATCATCGGATGCAGATGGATAACTTGAGATCAAGAATTGCAGCAAAAATATTACTACATGAAGTAAACATTTTTAAGAAAAAGATGTCTGATTATGCAACAAAGATGACTAAAGCAGGAGAAGGAGGAACAATCAACAATGATTTGTGTTGAATTCAATGTTTAAGAAAAAATTACTAATGTTTATTTTGAATCTTAACAATTAGGTATGGAACTCAAGGAGTACTAACTAGGATGTGACAAAAAGATGTCAAATATTAGGTAAAACTAACTAGGATGCGATCTGTTAGGCCCTAGTAGTGGATTATGTATAATGTTTGGGAATAGCTAAGTGACTTCTATAATACACTTTTATGCAAACAACCACTTTTAATGTAGCACTGTATTGTTTTATCACATGTCATATTAGTATTGGCAAATTAAAACATTTTGTTCTTCATTAAAATATTTCATATCACAAGGGATATAACACTTGCAATAGCATAAAATTTAAAAGAATATCACAAGTGATATAAACATAAAAATAAAACCAAACTGTTGAATCACATGTACCAAAAAACCTAAACACTAAACACCTAATTACTAAAACCTATACCAAAAACACTAAACCCTAAACCCTAAATATATACCAAAAATACTAAACCTATAACAACTAAACTCCTAACAACTAAAACCTATACCAAAAACCCTAAAAACCACTAAAACATATACCAAAAACCCTAAACCACTAGATATAATATCACAAGTGATAGATCAATAAAATCTATACCAAAAGCCCTAAACGCCTAACCACTAAACCCTATACCAAAAACCTTAAACCCTAAACCCTAAACGCTAAACCCTTAATCCTAAACACCTAACCACTTATATCTATACCAAAAACAGTAAACCCTAACCACTTAGATCTATACCAAAAACCCTAAACCACTATCCACTTAGATCTATACCAAAACCCCTAGACACTTAACAACTTACATCAATACCAAAAACCCTAAACCACTAACCACTTAGATCTATACCAAAAACCATAAACACCTAACCACTTAGATCTATACGAAAAGCCCTAAACCCCCCAATTAGATCTATACCAAAAACCGTAAACCTCTAACCACTTAGATCTATACCAAAAAACCTAAACCCCTAACCACTTAGATCTATACCAAAAACCCTAAACCGTAAACCCTAAACCCTAAACCCTAAACCTTAAACCCTAAACCCTAAACCCTAAACCCTAAACACCTAACCACTTAGATCTATACCAAAAACCCTAAACCACAAACCAATTATATCTATACCAAAACCCTAAACCCCCCACTTAGATCTATACCAAAAACCCTAAACCACTAACCACTTAGATCAATACCAAAAACCCTAAACGCCTAAACACTTAGATCTATACAAAAAAACCTAAACAACTAACCACTTAGATCTATACCAAAAACCCTAAACCCTAAACGCTAAACCCTAAACCCTAAACCACTAACCACTTGGATCTATACCAAAAACCATAAACCGTAAACCCTAAACCCTAAACACCTAACCACTTAGATCTATACCAAAAACCCTAAACCACTAACCACTTAGATCTATACCAAAAACCCTAAACTCCTAACCACTTAGATCTATACCAAAAACCCTAAACCCTAAACCCTAAACACTAACCAATAAAATCTATACCAAAAACCCTAAACCCCTAACAACTTAGATCTATACCAAAAACACTATACCTTAAACCCTAAACCCTAAAACCTAGACCCTAAACCTTAAACACTAACCAATGGGTATAATATCACAAGTGATATAAAATAACTTTAAAATTTATTCCAAAAACCCTAATCACCTAACCACTTACATCTATACCAAAAATCTTAAACACCAATTAGACCTATACCAAAAATCCTAAACACCAATTAGATCTATACCAAATACCCTAAACCCCTAACCACTTAGATCTATACCAAAAACCCTAAACCACATACCACTTAGATCTATACCAAAACCGGAAACCCCCCACTTAGATCAATACCAAAAACCTAAACCACTAACCACTTAGATCAATACCAAACCCTAAACCCCTAACCACTTAGATCTATACCAAAAACCCTAAACCCTAAACCCTAAACCCTAAACCCTAAACCCTAAACACCTAACCACTTAAATCTATACCAAAAATCCTAAACCACTAACCACTTAGATCTATACCAAAACCCTAAACCTTAAACGCTAAACCCTAAACCCTAAACCACTAACCACTTAGATCTATACCAAAAACCCTAAACCCTAAACACCTAACCACTTAAATCTATACAAAAAACTCTAAACCACTAACCACTTAGATCTATACCAAAAACACTAAACCCTAAACCGTAAAAACTAAACTATAAAATCTATACCAAAAACCCAAAACCCTTAATCACTTATATCTATACCAAAAACACTAAACCCTAAACCCTAAACCTTATAACCTAAACCCTAAACCACAAACCCTAAACACTAACCAATGGGTATAATATCACAGGTGATATACAAATAACTTTAGAATCTATTCCAAAAATCCTAAACACCTAACCACTTACATCTATACCAAAAATCCTAAACACCTAACCACTTACATCTATACCAAAAATCCTAAAAACCAATTAGATCTATACCAAAAACCCTAAACCCTAAACCAGTTAGATCTATACCAAAAACCCTAAACCACTAACCACTTAGATCTATACCAAAACCCTAAACCCTATACCATAAACCCTAATCCCTGAACCTTAAACCCTAGATCCTAATCCCTAAACCCTAAACCACTAACCACTTAGATCTATACAAAAAACCTTAAACCCCTAACCACTTAGATCTATACCAAAAACCCTAAACCCTAAACACTAACCAATAAAATCTAAACCAAAAACCCTAAACCCTTAACCACTTAGATCTATACGAAAGACCCTAAACCCACTTAGATCTATACCAAAAACCTTAAACACCTAACCACTTAGATGTATTCCAAAAACTCTAAACCACTAACCACTTAGATCTATACCAAAAACCCTAAACCCTAAACCATAAACCCTAAACGCTAAACCCTAAACCCTAAACCACTAACCACTTAGATCTATACCAAAAACTCTAAACACCTAACCACTTAGATCTATACCAAAAACCCTAAACCCCCCACTTAGATCTATACCAAAAACCCTAAACCACTAACCATTTAGATCTATACCAAAAACCCTAAACCCCTAACTACTTAGATCTATACCAAAAACCCTAAACCCTAAACCTTAAACCTTAATCCTTAAACCCTAAACCCTAAACACCTAACCACTTAGATCTATAACAAAAATCGTAAACCACTAACCACTTAGATCTATACCAAAACCCTAAACCCTCCACTTAGATCTACACCAAAAACCCTAAACCACTAACCACTTTGATCTATAACAAAAAACCTTAAACCGCTTACCACTTAGATCTATGCCAAAAACCCTAAACCCTAAACCCTATACCCTAAACCCTAATCCCTAAACACCTGACCACATAGATCTACACCAAAAACAATAAACCACTAACCACTTAGATCTATACCAAAACCCTAAACCCTAAACACTTACAATAAAATCAATACCAAAATCACTAAACCCCTAACCATTTAGATCTCTACCAAAAATCTTAAACCCCACTAAGATCTATACCAAAAACCTTAAACACTTAACCACTTAGATCTATACCAAAAACCCTAAACCACTAACCACTTAGATCTAAAAAAAAAAAAAAAAAAAAAAAAAAACAAAAAAAAAAAAAATATAAACCAAAAACCCTAAAATCCTAAACCCTAAACCCTAAACTCTAAACCAAAACCCTAAACCACTAACCACAATCGATCTAATAAAAAACCCTAACCCTAACCCTAAACCCAAACACCCTAACCACTTAGATCTATACCAAAACCCAAATCCACTCACCACTTAGATCTAACCCAAAACCCTAAACCCCAACCACTTAAGATGTATATCAAGAAACTCAAAAACCCTTAACCTAATCACAACCAATAAAATCTATACCAAAAACCCTAAACCCGTAACCACTTAGATCTATACCAAAAACCCTAAACCCTAAATCCTAAAACCTAAACCCTAAACCATAAACCCTAAACCCTAAACACTAACCAATGGATATAATATCACAAGTGATATAGAAATAACTTTAAAATCTATTCCAAAAATCCTAAATACCTAACCACTTACATATATACCAAAAACCCTAAACCTTAAACATTAATACTTAAACCCTAAACCCTAAACACCTAACCACTTAGATCTATACCAAAAACCCTAAACCACTAACCACTAAGATCTATACCAAAACCCTAAACCCCCCACTTAGATCTACACCAAAAACCTTAAACCACTAACCACTTTGATCAATACCAAAAACCTTAAACCGCTAACCACTTAGATCTATACCAAAAACCCTAAACCCTAAACCCTAAACCCTAATCCCTAAACACCTAACCACATAGATCTACACCAAAAACACTAAACCACTAACCACTTAGATCTATACCAAAACCCTAAAACCGAAACCCTAAACCTTAAACGCTAAACCCTAAACCCTAAACCACTAACCACTTAGATCTATACCAAAAACATTAAACCACTAACCACATAGATCTATAACAAAAACCCTGAACTCCTAACCACTTAGATCTACACCAAAAACCCAAAACCCTAAACACTAACCAATAAAATCTATACCAAAAACCCAAAAGCCCTAACCACTTAGATCTATACCAAAAACACTAAACCCTAAACCCTAAACCTTGTAACCAAAACCCTAAACCCCAAACCCTAAACACTAACCAATGGGTATAATATCACAAGTGATATACAAATAACTTTAAAATCTATTCCAAAAACCATAAACACCTAACCACTTACATCTATACCAAAAATCTTAAACACCAATTAGATCTATACCAAAAATCCTAAACCACTAACCACTTAGATCTATACCAAAAACCCTAAACCGCTAACCACTTAGATCTATACAAAAAACCCTAAACCCTAAACACCTAACCAATGGGTTTTTGGTATAGATCTAAACCAAAAACCCTAAACCACTAACCGATCGGTATAATATAACTTGCATAACTAAAGTAGACGAGCTCACGCAACCTATCTATGGCAATCGTGTCTTCATATATATCAAGCAAACATCATAACATGTCAATTCAATATCATAATATTCTTTTTACAAGGTACATTATTCCTATAATGTACTATTTGCAACATTATATCAAATCGGGCTTCAAACAGTTATCATATACCTCTAAACCCTAATTTCATGAAAGATTAATATCTAAAGTAAATGTACAAACTATTAAAGCTCATGTACAAGTATCATAACATCTCATATGAATATACATTCTATCCAAAGAAAGGTATAAGTCCTTAAAATCCCAATATACAAGTCATTAAACATGATCTCTTAAATAGCCGTTTTACCTCCGTTTTTATACCAATTTCTTCACCACCACTTATGTACAAGCTACTCTACTCATTCTATAATGTGTAAACCCTAATTATTATATTCATAACCCTTCACACACATATTTACACTCAAAACCCTAATTCAAAAGTCTAAAACCCTAACCCGAGCAAAATATTAAAACATGACCCGTTTCTTGGTTTTATCCATTATAAACCTAAAACAATACCCAAATAAGTTTTAATAACTTAATTTACAACATTATCAATCATGTCCAAATACGTAAACAAGACGATGGACCCATCCATACCATTTACAGAGTATGAGAGCTTTTGGGAAGAAGCCTATTCAGTACACAAGAAGAGAAAGAGTAAGTATCTATCTATTTTTACTTATAAAATGTTGATTGTCACTTGAAACATCACTAGTGATATATCACTAGTGATATTGATAAAGATATAAGATAGAGATATAAGTGTGTTAGATGTATCACTAGTGATATATCACTAGTGTATAAAAATATCACTATAGATATTATATCATCTTTTCATCTATTTAGTTTCTACGCTGATGGTTATCTCTAGTGATAATTTACACAGAGAAGAAGTTTTCAATGATGATGAATGTACGATTTTGTTCAGAATGAATATTCTATCATTGGCACCACCGCTTGAAATTGATATTCAAGTGATTGACGCATACGTTTCTATACTCAATTACGAGGAAAAATTCAAAATGAAGAATATGAAACATCATTTTTTATACATCAATGATGGTAGGATCTTTTTTAATTAAAAAAAAATAATGTATTCATTTATGTCTTAAATTATTTAGGTTTATATAATTTTTTATTAATTATGAATTAGGTGCCGGGAATATTGGAGGACAAAACAAAAGAAATTGAGAATAAAATAGATGCCCAATATGTTCACGAAATGCTATCAATTCAGATGCAAAACGACGTAGAAAAAATGCAAATGGAGGACGTCGAATTGGTATATTAAAAATATTTTATTAAATTGTTTAGTGAAATTCTTGTATTATTTTAAATTTTAAATATTTACATATTTTTATGAAAACAGGCATTCTTCCCAATCATTGCTCACGGCCATTACTACTTCATTGTTTTCAACCTCAAAATAGGGAAACTTGTGATAATAGAGAACAACGATTCCGATGCAACATACAAAGAGAAATATAAAGACAGTTTTGAGTTTATGATAATAATTTTTTGTTCCTCTAAATTGATATTTTGTTTCTTTTGAGTGTAATATAATATCACAATAGATATCACATGAATATATGCTGGTCTGTACTAATAACTAGCTATTAATTTCTACAGAGGAGCGTGTTTGGAAGGCACCTGTTGATGTATCAAAATTCAAATGCAGAACAGGATCTTGACAGTAACTAAAAAAGCAACAAACTTAAAAATGAAATGGAAGACAAAAGAAGAAAAAACAGATCATGGTTTGTATATGATCATGCATATAGAGCTTTATAAAGGATCAACTGCATTACAATGGAAAACAGGCTTGCTGCATGAAAATGACAAAAAATCATCGGATGTAGATGGATAACTTAAGATCAAGAATTGCAGCAAAAATATTACTACATGAAGTAAACATTTTTAAGAAAAAGATGTCTCATTATGCAACAAAGATAACTAAAGCAGGAGAAGGAGGAAGCAATCAACAATGATTTGTGTTGAATTCAATGTTTAAGAAAAAATTACTAATGTTTATTTTGAATCTTAACAATTAGGCATGGAACTGAAGGAGTACTACTAGGATGTGACAAAAAGATGTCAAATATTAGGTAAAACTAACTAGGATGCGATCTGTTAGGCCCTAGTAATGGATTATAATGTTTGGGAATAGCTAAGTGACTTTTATAATACACTTTTACGCAAACAACCACTTTAATGTAGCACTGTATTGATTTATCACATGTCATATTAGTATTGGCAAATTAAAACATTTTGTTCTTCATTAAAATAATTCATATCACAAGGGATATAACACTTGCAATAGCATAAAATTTAAAAGAATATCACAAGTGATATAAACATAAAAATAAAACCAAACTGTTGAATCACATGTACCAAAAAACCTAAACACTAAACACCTAATTACTAAAACCTATACTAAAAACACTAAAAACCACTAAAACATATACCAAAAACCCTAAACCGCTAGATATAATATCACAAGTGATAGATCAATAAAATCTATACCAAAAGCCCTAAACGCCTAACCACTAAACCCCATACCAAAAACCTTAAACCCTAAACCTTAAACGCTAAACCCTTAATCCTAAACACCTAACCATTTATATCTATACCAAAAATAGTAAACCCTAACCACTTAGATCTATACCAAAAACCCTAAACCACTATCCACTTAGATCTATACCAAAATCCCTAGACACTTAACAACTTACATCAATACCAAAAACCCTAAACCACTAACCACTTAGATCTATACCAAAAACCATAAACACCTAACCACTTAGATCTATACGAAAAGCCCTAAACCTCCCAATTAGATCTATACCAAAAACCGTAAACCTCTAACCACTTAAATCTATACCAAAAACCTAAACCCCTAACCACTTAAATCTTTGCCAAAAACCCTAAACCAATAACAATGTGATTGTTTTTCAATGACTTAGTGAAGTTCATAGCCTCGCTTTTCAATCTTTTGAATGTTTTATAAACCCGCGAGGGGGATACATGCTATAAACTATATTCTATTATGATACGTGAATTCATAGCCCCTCTTTTACTATTTTACTATTTTGGGGGAGATACATGCTTATTACAAACACTTTTACATATTCATTTATCTTAGAAAGATGTGATTACTTTTCAAGGACTTATTGAGTTCATAACCTCACTTTTAATCTCTTAAATGCTTTCATAAACCTGTAAGGGGGATACAAGCTATAAATAACGAATACAAGTGTTTTACCAGACTATATGCTAATTTGATACATCATTACAATCAATGCCTAAGTTATAAATCCTATTAGTCGTTAAATTTGACTTCAAGTCGTTAAATTGACTATGGATGTTAATATGTTAGTATTATAAATTCTACTAGTCGTTAAATTTGACTTCAAGTTGTTAAATTTGACTTCGAGTCATTAAATTGACTTTGGATGTTAATATGTTGATACATGAGCTCTTCGAGTCGTTAAATTGACTTTGGATGATAATGTGTTGATGACATAAGAACAAGACCAAACAGACCAAACAAGGCAACAATGGGATAATACATTGTAACTATGATCCGGGTATATAATAACATGACCCAAGAACATAACCATACCATTTTCATAATAATTGTGTTTGTACAATTATTATACTATGACTTGTATTTAAACTGTTTATCAAACCTATGAATTTCACTCAACCATTGTGTTGACTTTTTAGCATGTTTATCTTAGGTAATTAAGCAAGTTGCGGCACGAAGTGGCATGGGCTCGAAGATGGCTGAACTGTTATCATTCAAATATAATGTTTTAGATTTTAGGACCTGCCTTTGTAAAACTCTGATTTGAAATGAATGATAACATATCTTTTGAATAAACGTCTCTTTTGGGTCGTTTTCTATGATTATGATTGTTGTATCCATGAAGAAATACCCCAGATTAGCTTCCGCTGCTATATTGTAAAAATAGGGGTGTTACACAAAACAAGGTAGAGAACCAACTGGGCAGAAAGATAAAGGTATTCTGATCCGATAGGGGAGGAGAATATCTTAGTATCGAATTCTTCGATCATCTTAAAAACTATGGTATAGTTTCACAGTTAACTCCTTCTAGAACACCACAACTAAATAGAGTTGCTGAGAGGAGAAATAGAACCCTATTAGACATGGTTCGATAATGATGAGTTGAGCAACACTTCCAATAAGCTTATGGGGTTACGCATTAGAGACAGCCGCCCATATCTTAAATCTTGTACCCACTAAGAATGTTTCGAAGACACCTTTTGAGATATGGAAGGGAAAATGTCCTTCTCTTGGGCACATCAAATCTGGGGTTGTGAGGTTTTCATTAAACGAGAAGCTCAGGACAAACTAGAAGTCAGATCTAAAAAGTGTTTATTTCATGCGGTAATACCAAAAAAGAGTCCATTTAGATATTGTTTTACAAGACCCAAGGATAATGTGTATTTTATGTATCTCAAAGAAGAGTGTTTCCTTGAGAGAGAAATGATATCTAAGAGGACAGGTAGGAGTAAATAGACCTTTCGAAAATCAAGAGTCCTGCCAGATAAAAGAACCTATAGTGAATAACACTGACACTCAACACGAGGTGGTGACACCTGTTAAGGCCTGATGATATCAGCCTTACCATTCGCATAACAAGTGGTAGAGTCCAGCAATCCTTTCCTCAGTTCTACTATGGTTTCCATATTGAAGAGGACAAGATTAATGATAGTACACTAAGTGTATTGGATAAGCCTGCTAACTACAAGGAAGTGATGGCAAATCGTGAGGCTGCTAAGTTAAAGGGAGCTATGAAAAGCGAGATTCAGTCTATGTATGACAACTAAGTTTGGAATTTGGTTGACATTGCACCCGGTCTTAAGACGGTAGGATGTAAGTGGATCTTTAAGAAGAAGACAAACATGGATAGGAAAGTACACACTTATAAATCTAGGTTGGTAGTGAAGGGTTATACTCAAACCTACGGGATTGATTATGAGGAAACCTTCTCACCAGTAGCTAAAATAAAGTCAACTAGGATAATGTTTTCCATAGTTGTGTTTCATGATTATGAAATATGGAAGATGGATGTCAAGACCGCTTTCCTTAACAAAAAACTAATAGAGGATGTGTTTATGGCACAACCAGAAGGTTTTGAAAATGCAAGGTATCCTAAAAGAGTGTGCAAGCTTCAAAAGGCCATTTATGGACTTAAACATGCTTCTCGTAGCTAGAATCTATGCTTCCGTGAGAAAGTCACACAGTTTGGATTTTCTAGAAGCGAAGATGAATCCTGTATATATGTCAAAGTCAGTAGGAGTGTTGTAGTCTTCCTGGTATTATATGTAGATGGTATACTAGTCATAGGAAACGATATCCCAATGTTACAAAGTGTAAAAGACTGGTTGGGGAAATGTTTCGCTCTGTAAGATTTAGAAGATGCAACATATATTCTTGGTATAAAGATTTATAAAGATAGGTCAAAACGTCTTATAGTACTTAGTCAGGACACATACTTAGATAAAATTTTGAAAAGATTCAAAATGGAGAATTCTAAGAAAGGGAATCTACCCATACATCATGGCATAAAGATTAGTAAGGATCTATGTCCGAAAACTAATGAAGAACTTGAAAGAATGAGTCGAGTCCAATATGCTTTGGCTATAGGATCGATCATGTATGCCATGACGTGTACAAGGCCTGATGTCTCCTTTGCTTTGAGCATGGTGAGTCGACATCAACAGAATCCTGGTGAAGGTCATTGGACAGCTATAAAGAATATTCTTAAGTATTTGATGTGTCGTTGTGTGGTTGTAATTTATGTTTCAAGTTTTAAATTTATATTTTGCCGACTTTACCAAAACAACACTTTAACGGGCAGTGTACCCAGTCAGATGGGAATTTCATGGTAAGTAGGGTTTCGATCACTAAGAGCGAGAAACAATCTTTCAATTTATTAATATTTTGGTTATCTAAACTAAGTTAATTCTGTTTTATGTTAAAACTATGCTAAACCAATATTAATCTTAATTCTAACGGATAAGGGGAGTTTTTCAGCCTGAGAGACTGTCATGAGTTTTGTGGTGAATTAAATTAATTCAAGACACAATAACGCATGCAATCAAATTAACAGAAGATAAAAGAGCGGTTTAGCCAAATATAAGAAAATTGTATTAGCCATGATTAATCCAATTAGAACGTTGGTTTGTTTATTTAGTGCAATGATTGCTTATCTCGAGGCGGCATATCATTCTTAAGACTTAGGCGTTACTTCTTTCTAAGACCTAGATACGAAGAATTCTGTCATAATTAAACGTATCTGCATAAAGCATCCTTATTTGCTGATTATAATATATCTTAGGGATTAAAGCAATGGTGATCTTGTTAAACCCTAGCTCATACAGACTTTACCCACTTACTGCTTAAAAGCAATTCATACACTAGTAGTCCACTAACCAACTCTTTACCAATTAATTAAGAACGTACTCGTTGATCCCAAGGGTCACATGCTGGTCCAACTAAGCTCGCAATCTAAAGGCAAAGACAGGTTATTATTCGTGATCTTATTGGTCTAGATGTATAAATTACTAAATGGAGAGCCATCGTCGCATCTAGATTTACATGGACCGTATCACTAGAATCCTTTTGAAAGATAGGTCGCATACAAAGTACGTAAACAAGTATAAATTTATAAACATAAACAAGCAATCCAACGATAAAATTAAGAAATTCGATTAAACAAAAACCAAACATTCAAATCTTTATAATAATGGCTAATACCTGAAGGTATTAGCCTTCAAACATCATAATCAATACAAAAGTAATAAATTAGCCAAGGTAAACTAATCGAGTTAACGAATGATACCAAAAACTGAACGATTACAAGAGTATCGAAGATTACAAGTTGTTTCCTATGGAATTAATTACTTTGCTCGACCTCTTCCGCTCTTCTTCTCTTCTGAAAATCAACTTTTATGGTTAAGGTATCAGAAATATGATTTAGCACACTAAAAACCCGTTTTTAGGTTTTCTATTTATAAGGTATGGAATTTGGTCGATACGGCTTATTGACTGAAATCATTACGGCGTATCAGGGGTTTCTTGGAGTAGGGACCACGTTCGATATCTACCAGAATATTTTATTACTAAATCTTGAATACGGCGTATGGATCTTCTCTGGATACGGCGTATTGATCTTGTTCCTTCGTGGTCTTTAGTGAAGTGCAGGCACAGATACGTCGTATCTTCCTTGATGGATACGGCGTATAAGATGTCAGAACAGTAATCTTCAAATGTCTTAGTTTTAGCTCCAGAATACGTGCCTTTTGGCTAATCTTCACCAAGTACTCCATAATTATTGCAATTCTCAAATACAAACGATTAACAATTCTTTGGAATAATTATACAAAATGGGTTATTTACATGGGATAAATGATGCTATAAAAGTAACGTTATTTGATGTCATCAAATATCCCCCCCCCCTACTTGAATCCTAACTTGACTTCCCATAGCTTATTAGACGTTTCTGCAAAATGTCTCCCTAAGATTTTTTCTCGATTTTTTCTGTTAAGCATTTATTTGATCAATTACAAGTACACAACAAACACCTCAAGAAATAGGAAGATGAAAACACTCAAATCACTTAACTAATCTATGTGGTAACATGTAACTAATTCGCTCAATTGCTTGGTCATGACGAGTATTCTATCACAAGCTTGGCAAGGATACACATCTCCACCACTAGAGCTATGGAGTAACAAGTTTATAAAGGTAAATATGGTTTTTTAATAAGGCTTATAAGGGTTTGATCACTTTATCTAGTTTCTATCGATACCAATATTCCAGAAGGGCGACAAAGACCACACATACACACCCGTAACGACGGGATAGACACATGTGACTACTCACTCACTTCTCGAATAAGCTAGAAGAAGGACTAGTAAAGTGATATAGGGTATGGATCTTCTAACTTTCACCAAAAGTAATAAACCAACAAGGTGGCTAAATTACACGTACATGGCCGTAATGACGGAATAGACATTCATGATTCGATCACATCCTCATTTGAGTAAAACCTAAGGTTAATCATTAGGAAAGGGAAATAAATTATTGTTAAATAAAAATTACAAAACAAATAGATTAAGTCCAAAACAAATAAGGTACAAGTTGCTAGATATTTTTTTCCGACCGTTACCATGATTAAGACATAACTATATACACAAACGTCTTGATCATAGATCAAAAACAACAACCTAAGTTGGCGTTCCTGTAATGGTCAACTCCTAATCATCCCATACTTTACATACTTTTACAAAGACAAGTGGTAGATAGACAAGTGGCGATATCTACCACTTTATACAAAACTTTACATCATTGATTTATAACCACGTATCAACGAATAATCGATCCTTCAAATAATATCATCGGTTTAAGCTTTAACGAACCGACTATCTTCAAACTTTCCTCCTTCTTTTTTGTTGCAATGATTTTTTTAAACAATACTATACTACGAATCTCGGCGTAATTTCACCATCTTCACGATCATAATAACTCTGGATAATTTCTTCCATAATTCCCCATTCTTCAAACGTACCAATAATTGTAATGATAGTAAAAATACATGAGTTTTGACTACTTTTTACATTCCCATTGCAATGTGCAAATTTCCCAACCATGCCAGAGATAGAAAATGACACATGACACAAACAAATCAGCACAAAGAACGAGAGACGACAAAGAAAGAAAAAAAGAAAAGGATAAATAGGATCATTTCTCAGGACAGTCCTGTTTTTGGCATAGATAATTCCCTCCAAGTTTCTCAACCGACATTTGATCTCGGTGGAAGCCCAACGTATGAAAAATATGAAGATTATAACGAAAAAAAAGAAAAGGGGACAAAAATCCAAAAAACCCTAAACCGTACTAAACCACTTAGATCTATACCAAAAACCCTAAACCACTAACCACTTATATCTATACCAAAAACCCTAAACCCTAAACCTTAAACCCTAAACCTTAAACCCTAAACCCTAAACCCTAAACCTTAAACCCTAAACACCTAACCACTTAGATCTATACGAAAAACGCCTAAACCACTAACCCCTAGATCAATACCAAAACCCTAAAACCCCCCACTAAGATATATACAAAAATCCTCTTAAACCAAAAATCCACATTAGATCAAGTACCAAATACCATAAACCGCTAACCACTTAGATATCTATACAAAACCATAACCATAACCCTAAATACCCTGAACAGAAAACCTAAACCTAAACACCTAACCACATTGATCTACACCAAAAACACTAAACCACTAACCACTTAGATGTATACCAAAACCCTAAACCCTAAACCCTAAACCTTAAACGCTAAAACCTAAACCCTAAGCTACTAACCACTTAGATCTATACCAAAAACCAAAAACAATAAACCTAAACCCAAAACACCTAAACACTAATCTCTAACAAAAACCCAAAACTCATACCCACATAGATCTATAACAACCCCTAAACTCCCTAACCACTAAGATACCTAACACTAAAAAACCCAAAAACCCTAAACCCATAAACCCTAAACTCTAAAACACTAACCAATAAAATCAATACCATAAAACACCAAAACAAAAACACCTAACCACTTATATCTATACCAAAAACAGTAAACCCTAACCACTTAGATCTATACCAAAAACACTAAACCACTATCCAATTAGATCTATTCCAAAACCCCTAAACACCTAACCACTTACATCAATACCAAAAACCCTAGACCACTAACCACTTAGATCTATACCAAAAACCCTAAACACCTAACCATTTAGATCTATACCAAAAACCCTAAACTCCCCACTTACATCTATACCAAAAATCTAAATAACTAACCACTAGAACTATACCAAAAAACCCAAACCCTTAAACCACTTATGATCTAGTACCAACAACCCTAAAACCTAAACCCGTAAACCGTAAACCCTAAACCTAGAACGCCATAAAACCTATAGACCTCTAAACCCAAAACAGAGAAAACCCAAGCACACCTAACCACTCTAGATCGATACCACAAACACTAAACCACTAACCAACTAGATCTATACATAAAAACCCAAACCGCCCCACATAGATCTATTACCAAAAACCCTAAACCACTAACACTTCATCAATACCATACAAACCCTAAAACTCCTAAAACACTTAGATTATTAACAAACCCCTAAAACCCTAAACCCCAAACTCTAAACCCTAAAACACCTAACCGCTTAGATCTATACCAAAAACCACAACACAACCCTCAACCACTTAATCTATACCAAAAACCCTAAACCACTAAACCTTAAACGCTAAATCCCTAAACCACTTAAACCCAAAACCACATAACCACAAACTACATAATCACAATGAACACTATGGAATCTATACCAAATAACCCTAAAAACCGTAAACCCTAACCTGTAAACACCTCACCCACTAAGATCTCAAACAAACACCCTAAACAACAAACCCACATAGATCTATACCCAAAAACCTAAAACTCCTAACCACATTAAGTGTAACCAAAAACCCAAAACCCTAAACACTAACCTATAAAATCTATACCAAAAACCCTAAACCCCTAACAACTTAGATCTATACAAAAAAAACTAAACCCTAAACACTAAAACACTAAACCCTAAAACATAAATCACTAACCACAGGGAATTATATCACAATTGATAAAAAAATAACTATTAAAAATTATATATTCCAAAAACCTTAAATAACCTAACCACTTACATCTAAAGCCAAGAATCCTAAACAAACGAATTAGACCTATACTAAAATACCCCTTAACCCTAACCACTTAGATTTATACCAAAAACCCTAAACCCGCTAACCACTTAGATCAATACCAAAACCCCAAAACCCCTTACTCAGATCTATAACAAAGAACCCTAAAACCACTAACCACTTAGATCATACTAAGAACTTAAAAAATCCCTAAACACTTTTAGAACAAAACCAAAAACCATAACAAACAAAACCCATAACGCCTATAACCTAACCCTAAACAGACCTACCCAACTTAGATCAATACCAAAACTCATAAACACGAACCACGTTAGAACCTAAACCAAAACCCTAAACCTTAAACGCTAAACTAAACCCTAACCAATAACCACTAAGATCTATACCAAGAAACTCTAACATACAACCCTAAACCCTAAAACCCTAAACACCTTACCACTTTACATCTATAACCAAAAACACTAAACTCCTAACCACATTAGTATCTATCAAACCCTAAACCTTAAACCCTAAACACTAACCTATAAAATCTATACCAAAAACCCTAAACCCTTAACCACTTAGATCTATACCAAAAACCCTAAACCCTAAACCTTATAACCTAAACCAACTCACAAACTCAAGACCCTAACCAATAGGATATACTATCACAAGTGAAATCCCAAATAACTTTAAAGACTAAACCAAAAACACTAGACACAAAACACACTTAGATTACATACCAAAAACCCTAAACCACGACTAACCACATGGATCTTATACCAAAAGACCCTAAAAATCACTAACCATTTAGTATCTATTACCAAAACCTATATACCCCAAACCACTTAGTCTCTATCCCAAAAAAAACTAAAACCGTAAACTGTAACCCAAAAACCCTAAACCATAAAAACCAAAAACCCTAAACCCAAAACCCTAAAAACCCCAAAAACCTAACCACTAGATCTATAACCAAAAACCCTAAACCACTAACCAACTAAGATACTATAAACCAAAACCCTAAACCCCCCCACTTAATTCATGCCCAAAACCTAAACCAAACCAACTTAGATCAATTCCAAAAAACCCTAAACCACCTGAACACCTTAATCTATATAAAAGAACCAAAAACCCTAAAACCCAAAACCCCAAACACTAAAACCTAAACAACCTACCCTACTTAGATCTTAAACACAAACCCTAAACAACAAACCACATAGATCTATACCCAAAACCCAAAACCCAAAACCTTAAACGCTAAACCCTAAACCCTAAACCACAAACCACTAGATCTATACAAAAAACCCCTAAACCCTAAACCCTAAATAGAACCCTAACACCTACCACAAATAACTCTAGAATCTAAACACAACAAAAAAACCCCTAAAAACCACTAACACATTAGAATCTATACCAAAAACCTAAACTCTTAACCACTAAGAACTATAACCAAAAACCCTAAACCCTAAACACCTAACTAATAAGAATCTATAACCAAAAACCCAAACCCCTAACAACTTAGATCAATCTAAAAACACTAATCCCTATGGACACTAAAAACCTAAACCCTAAACCTTAATCACTAACCAATGGGTATAAATATCACAATATAATAAAAAAACTTTTAAAATTTATTCAAAATACTTAAACACAAACCGAACCACTTACATCTATACCAAAAATACCTAAACACCACTATAAGATCTATACTAAAAAAACCACTAAACCCATAACCACTTAGATTTTATACCAAAACACATAAACCAAACTCATAAAATCCCGAAACACCTAACCTGCTTAGTCATCTATAGCACACAAACTACTAAACAACCAACCACCTTTAGATCAAATACCCAAAAACCTAAACCTAAACCTTAAACGCCTAAAAATCCTAAACCTAAACCAAACCCACTACACTTATTCTATACCAAAAACCTAACCGTAAACCCTAAACCGTAAACACCTAACCACTTAATATCCTATATCAAACACCTAAATCCAACTAACACACATAGATCTAAACCAAAAACCCTAAACTCCTAACCACATAGATGTAAAACTAAAAACCCTAACACAATCTACACTAACAAAAAAATCAATACCAATAACCTAAACCCCTAAACAAACATAAGATCTATAACCAAACTAAACACTAAACCTAACACATAAAACCTAAACGCCAAAACTTTAATCACTACCAATGGGTATATATCACAAGTGATATAAAAATAAACTTAAAATTTATTTTTCCCAAAAACCTTAAATACCTAAACACTTACATCTATACCAAAATCTAAACACGAATTAAGACCTATACTAAAAACCAAACCCCATCCACTTAAAATTATACAAAAACCTTAAACCCATACCACTTTAGAGATCTTAGAAACCAAAACCCTAAACCCCCCTACTCAGAAATCAATACCAAAAATACCCTAAACCCTAATCCAATTAGATTCATATAATAAAAATCTGAAAACTTCCCAACCACAATAGATCTAATCCAAAAACCATAAACCATAAAACCTTATACCCAAAACCTTAAACCACCTAAACACCAAACCACTTAGATACTATACCAAAAATCATAACCACTAACTCACATAGATCTATTACCAAAACCCCTAAACCTAAACGCCTAAACCCTAAACCCTAAACCCTAAACCATATAACCACTTAGAATCTATACCAAAAACGCTAAACCATAAACCCAAAACCTAAACCCTAACATCCTAACCACTTACACTATACCAAAAACACATAAACACCAAACCACTAAGAGTCGTATAATACCTAAAACCTAAACCTTAAACCCAAAACACAACCTATAAAATCCTATACAAAAACCCTAAATCCTTAAACCACTTAGATCTATACTATTCCAAAAAACCCTAAACACCTAACCACTTACATCTATACCAAAAATCCTAAACACCAATTGATCTATACCAAAATCCCTAAACCCCTAACCACTTAGATCTATACCAAAATCCCTAAACCCCTAACCACTTAGATCTATACCAAAAACCCTAAACCGCTAACCACTTAGATCTATACCAAAAACCCTAAACCCCTAACCACTTAGATCTATACCAAGAACCCTAAACCCTAAACACCTAACTAATAGGTTTTTGGTATAGATCTATACCAAAAAACCTAAACCACTAACCAATGGGTATAATATCATAAGTGATATACAAATAACTTTAAAATCTAAACCAAAAACCCTAAACACCTAACCACTTAAATCTATACCAAAAACCCTAAACAACTAACCACTTGGATCTATACCATAAACCCTAAAACCTTAACCACTTAGATCTATACCAAAAACCCTAAAACCCTAACAAATAAAATCTATACCAAAAACCCTAAACCTCTAACCACTTAGATCTATACCAAAAACCCTAAACCCTAAACCCTAAACCCTAAACCCTGAACCCTAAACCCTGAACCCTGAACCCTAAACCCTAAACCCTAAACCCTAAACCCTAAACCCTGAATACCTAGAAACCTGAACCCTAACCCTAAAACCCTGAACCCTGAACCAGAAACCATTAACCCCTGAAACCCAGAACCTTGAACATGAATCCCCTAAACCCTGAACCCTGAACCCTTAATCCCTAAAAAACCCTGAACCCTAACCCTAAACCTCCAGAACCCAGAACCCCCTCAACCCTGAAACCTTGAACCTTAAACCCTGAACCTTTAACACTGTGAACCATGAACCTTGAACCTGGAAACCTGAACCCTGAACCTGAACCCTGAACCCCTGAACTATGACCCTAAACCCTGAACCCTGAAACCCTGAAACCCTGGAACCTGAACCCTGGAACCTGAACCTCCTGAACCCTGAACCCTGAACCCTGAACCCTGAACCCTGAACCCTAAACCCTAAACCCTGAACCCTAAACCCTGAACCCTGAACCCTAAACCCTGAACCGTAAACCGTGAACCCTGAACCGTGAACCGTGAACCCTGAACCCTAAAACCCTGAACCCTGAACCCTGAACAGTGAACCGTGAACCCTGAACCCTGAACCCTGAACCCTTAACCCTAAACTCTGAACCCTCACCTCGAACCCGAAACCCAGAACCCTTAAACCCAGAACCCTGAACCTTGAAACCTAAACCATAAACCCTTGACCCAGAACCATAAATCTTGAACCTGAACCCTAAACCCTAAACCCTGAAACCCTGAACCTCTGATAACCCTGATACCCTAAACCCTACCCTAAACCCTGAAACCCTGCACCCAGAACCCTGAACCCCAGAACCCTAAAACCCTGATCCCTAACCAAGAACTGCCTAGATACCCCAGAAAACCTTGAAACATGAACCCTAAACCCTGAACCTGAACCCATGAACCCGAACCCTGAACCCTAAACCCAGGAACCTCTGAAACCTAACCTCCAGAACCTCTGAACCCCCTCAAACCCTGACCCTTGAACCTTAATAACCCCTGAACCTTGAACACGTGACCATGAACGCTTGAACCGCGGAAAACCCTGAACCCTGAACCCTAAACCCTGAACCCTGAACCTTGAACCCTAAACCCTGAACCCTGAACCCTGAACCCTGAACCCTGAACCCTGAACCCTGAACCCTGAACCCTGAACCCTGAACCCAGAACCCTGAACCCTGAACCCTGAACCCTGAACCCTGAACCCTGAACCCTAAACCCTGAACCCTGAACCCTGAACCCTGAACCCTAAACCCTGAACCGTAAACCGTGAACCCTGAACCGTGACCTCGTGAACCCTAACCCTAAAACCCTAACCCTGAAACCCTGAACATAGAACCGAAGAAACCGAGAACGCCTGAACCCCAAACCTTGAAGAACCTGAAACCCTCAACCCTCAACCCTGAACCCTCAACCCTCAACCCTGAACCCTGAACCCTGAACCCTGAACCCTGAACCCTGAACCCTGAACCCTGAACCCTGAACCCTGAACCCTGAACCCTGAACCCTGAACCCTGAACCCTGAACCATGAACCCTGAACCCTGAACCCTGAACCCTAAACCCTGAATCCTGAACCCTAAACCCTTAACCCTCAACCACTAACCACTTTGATCTATACAAAAAACCCTAAACAACTAACCACTTAGATCTATACCAAAAATCCTAAACCCTAAACACTAACCAATAAAATCTAAACCCAAAACCCTAAACCCCTAACCACTTAGATCTATACCAAAAACCCTAAACCATAAACCATAAACGCTAAACCCTAAACCCTAAACCACTAACCACTTAGATCTGTACCAAAAACCCTAAACACCTAACCACTTAGATCTTTACCAAAAACCCTAAACCCCCCACTTAGATCTATACCAAAAACCCTAAACCACTAACCCACTTAACTATACCAAAAAGCCCTAAACCCCATCTCCTAACCAATTAGATCTATACCAAAAACACTAAGTTACCCTAAACCTATAAACCATAAACACTTCTAAACCCCTAACCATAAACCCTAAACCCTAAACCCTAAACTAAAAACCCTAACACCTAAACCACTTAGATCTATACCAAAACCCCCTAAAACACCCCTACTTAAGATCTATACAAAAAACCCTAAAACCACTAACCGACTTAATTAATGACCAAAAACCCTAAACCCTTACCACTTACATCTATAACCAAAAAACCCTAAATGAGAAACCATAAACCCTATAAAACCCCTAAAAACCCTAAACCTGTAAAACACCTAACACATAGAATCAATACCAAAAGAACCCAAAAACCCACTAGACCACTTAGAGTCATAAAGCCTAAACCCTAAACCCTAAACCTTAAACCTTAAACGCTAAACACTAAACCACTAACCGCTTAGATCTATACCAAAAACCCTAAAACCATAAACCCTAAACCTTAAACCCTAAAAACCTAACCACTTAGATCTATACCAAAAACCCTAAACCACTAATCAATTAGATCTATACCAAAACCCTAAACTCCTAACCACTTAGATCTATACCAAAAACCCTAAAACCTAAACACTAACCAATAAAATCTATACCAAAAACCCTAAACCTCTAACCACTTAGATCTATAACAAAAACACTAAAACCTAAACCCTAAATCTTATAACCTAAACCCTAAACCTAAAACACTAACCAATGGGTATAATATCACAAGTGATATACAAATAACTTTAAAATCTATTCAAAAAACCCTAAACGCCAAACCACTTACATCTATACCAAAACCGTAAACGCTCGCCACTTTAGATCTATCCCAAAAAAAACTAAACCTCTAACCACTTTAATCAATAATACGAAACCCTAAACCCCTAAACCACTTAGATCTATACCAAAAACCCAAAAAACACTAAACCCTAAACCGTAAACCTTGACAAAAACCCTAACCCTTTAAAACCCTAAAAAACCCTAAACACCAAACCACTTAAATCTATAACAAAAATCCTAAACCACTAACCACTTAGATCCATACCAAAAACCCTAAACCGTAAACCCTAATCCCTAAACCCTAAACACCTAACCACTTAGATCTATACTAAAAACCATAAACCACTAACCACTTAGATCTATACCAAAAACCTTAAACTCCTAACCACTAAGATCTATACCAAAAAACCCTCAACCCTAAACACTAACCAATAAAATCTATACCAAAAACCCTAAACCCCTAACCACTTAGATCTATACCAAAAACACTAAACCCTAAACCCTAAAACCAAAACACTAAACCTTAAACACTAACTAATGGGTATAATATTACAAGTGATATACAAATAACTTTAAATTCTATTCCAAAAAACCCTAAACACCTAACCACTTACATCTATACCAAAAATCCTAAACACTAATTGATCTATACCAAAATCCCTAAACCCCTAACCACTTAGATCTATACCAAAAACCCTAAACCACTAACCACTTAGATTTATACCAAAAACACTAAACCCCTAACCACTTAGATCTATACCAAAAACCATAAACCCTAAACACCTAACTAATAGGTTTTTGGTATAGATCTATACCAAAAACCCTAAACCACTAACCAATAGGGATAATATCATAAGTGATATACAAATATCTTTAAAATCTAAACCAAAAACCATAAACACCTAACCACTTAAATCTATACCAGAAACCCTAAACAACTAACCACTTGGATCTATACCATAAACCCTAAACCCCTAACCACTTAGATCTATACCAAAAACATTAAAACCCTAACCAATAAAATCTATACCAAAAACCCTAAACCTCTAACCACTTAGATCTATACCAAAAACCCTAAACCCTAAACCACTAACCACTTAGATCTATACCAAAAACCCTCAAAACCCTAAACCCTGAACCCCGAACCCTGAACCCCGAACCCTGAACCCTGAACCCCGAACCCTGAACCCCGAACCCTGAACCCCGAACCCTGAACCCCGAACCCTGAACCCCGAACCCTGAACCCTGAACCCCCCCCCCTGAACACCAAACATGAACCCTGAACCCAAGAACCCTAAAACCCTGAAACCCTGAACCCTGAACTTTTAACCTTGAAACCTAACCCTGAACCCCCCAGAACCCGAACCCCTGAACCCTGAACCCTGAGCCCAGAACCCTGAACCTGAACCCTAATAAAAACCCTGAACCGGAAACCCTGAACCCTAACCCTGAACCCTGAACCATGAACCACAGAACCTGCACAGAACCCCTAAACCCCCTCAAACCTTAAAACCATGAACCCTGAACCCTGAACCTGAACCCTGAACCTTAATAAACCTACCCTGGACCCTGAACCCTTTAAACCTCCCAGAACCCTACACCCCCCCGTCATCCCTAAATCTTGAACCCTGAACCCTTAAACCCTGAACCCCCCCCCCTAAACCCTAAACCCTAAACCCTAAACCCTAAACCCTAAACCCTAAACCCTAAACCCTAAACCCTGAACCCTAAACCCTAAACCCTAAACCCTAAACCCTAAACCCTAAACCCTAAACCCTAAACCCTAAACCGTAAACCCTAAACCCTAAACCCTAAACCCTAAACCCTAAACCCTAAACCCTAAACCCTAAACCCTAAACCCTAAACAGGTGAGACCGTGAAACTACCCCCTGAACCCTAAAACCCTAAAACCCTAATATCACTGAACCCAGACCTGAACCCTGAAAACCCTGAAGACCCTGAACCCTGAACCCTGAACCCCTGAAACGCTGAAACCCTTAACTCTGAACCCTCAACCCCCCTCACCTTAAACCCTGAACCCTGAACCCTGAACCCTGAACCCTGAACCCTGAACCCTGAACCCTAAACCCTGAACCCTGAACCCTGAACCCTGAACCCTGAACCCTGAACCCTGAACCCTGAACCCTGAACCCTAAACCCTGAACCCTGAACCCTGAACCCTGAACCCTGAACCCTGAACCCTGAACCCTGAACCCTCAACCCTCAACCACTAACCACTTTGATCTATACAAAAAACCCTAAACCCCTAACCACTTAGATCTATACCAAAAATCCTAAACCCTAAACCCTAAACACTAACCAATAAAATCTAAACCCAAAACCCTAAACCCCTAACCACTTAGATCTATACCAAAAACCCTAAACCCTACTTAGATCTATACCATAAACCCTAAACCCTAAACCACTAACCACTTAGATCTGTACCAAAAACCCTAAACACCTAACCACTTAGATCTTTACCAAAAACCCTAAACCCCCCACTTAGATCTATACCAAAAACCCTAAACCACTAACCACTTATATCTATACCAAAAACCCTAAACTCCTAACCAATTAGATCTATACCAAAAACACTAAACCCTAAACCATAAACCCTAAACCCTAAACCCTAAACCTTAAACCGTAAATCCTAAACCCTAAACGTTAAACCCTAAACACCTAACCACTTAGATCTATACCAAAACCCTAAACCCCCTACTTAGATCTATACTAAAACCCTAAACCACTAACCACTTAGATTAATACCAAAAACCCTAAACCCTTAACCACTTACATCTATACCAAAAAACCCTAAACCATAAACCCTAAACCCTATACCCTAAACCCTAAACCTTAAACACCTAACCACTTAGATCTATACCAAAAACCCTAAACCACTGACCACTTAGATCTATACCAAAACCCTAAACCCTAAACCTTAAACCTTAAACGCTAAACACTAAACCACTAACCGCTTAGATCTATACCAAAAACCCTAAAACCATAAACCCTAAACCTTAAACCCTAAAAACCTAACCACTTAGATCTATACCAAAAACCCTAAACCACTAGCCATTTAGATCTATACCAAAAACCCTAAACTCCTAACCACTTAGATCTATACCAAAAACCCTAAAACCTAAACACTAACCAATAAAATCTATACCAAAAACCCTAAACCCCTAACCACTTAGATCTATAACAAAAACACTAAAACCTAAACCTTAAATCTTATAACCTAAACCCTAAACCCAAAACACTAACCAATGGGTATAATACCAAAAATCCTAAACACCAATTAGATCTATACCAAATACCCTAAACCCCTAACCACTTAGATCTATACCAAAAACCCTAAACCCTAAACCCTAAACCCTAAACCCTAAACCCTAAACCCTAAACCCTAAACCCTAAACCCTAAACCCTAAACCCTAAACACCTAACCACTTAAATCTATACCAAAAATCCTAAACCACTAACCACTTAGATCTATACCAAAAACCCTAAACCCTAAACCTTAAACCTTAAACGCTAAACCCTGAACCCTAAACCACTAACCACTTAGATCCATACCAAAAACCCTAAACCGTAAACCCTAAACACCTAACCACTTAGATCTATACTAAAAACCATAAACCACTAACCACTTAGATCTATACCAAAAACCCTAAACTCCTAACCACTAAGATCTATACCAAAAAACCCTCAACCCTAAATACTAACCAATAAAATCTATACCAAAAACCCTAAACCCCTAACCACTTAGATCTATACCAAAAACACTAAACCCTAAACCCTAAACCCTAAAACCAAAACACTAAACCTTAAACACTAACTAATGGGTATAATATTACAAGTGATATACAAATAACTTTAAATTCTATTCCAAAAAACCCTAAACACCTAACCACTTACATCTATACCAAAAATCCTAAACACCAATTGATCTATACCAAAATCCCTAAACCCCTAACCACTTAGATCTATACCAAAAACCCTAAACCACTAACCACTTAGATTTATACCAAAAACCCTAAACCCCTAACCACTTAGATCTATACTAAAAACCCTAAACCCTAAACACCTAACTAATAGGTTTTTGGTATAGATCTATACCAAAAACCCTAAACCACAAACCAATGGGTATAATATCACAAGTGATATACAAATAACTTTAAAATCTAAACCAAAAACCATAAACACCTAACCACTTAAATCTATACCAAAAACCCTAAACAACTAACCACTTGGATCTATACCATAAACCCTAAACCCCTAACCACTTAGATCTATACCAAAAACCATAAACCCTAAACCACTAACCACTTAGATCTATACCAAAAACCCTAAACCCTAAACACTAAACTCTAAACCCTAAGCACATAACCACTTATATCTATACCAAAAACCATAAACCACTAACCACATAGATCTATACCAAAAACCATAAACCCTATATCGTAAACCCTAAACCCTAAACCTGAACCCTGAACCCTAAACCCTGAACCCTGAACCCTGAACCCTAAACCCTGAACCCTAAACCCTAAACCCTGAACCCTGAACCCTGAACCCTGAACCCTGAACCCTGAACCCTGAACCCTGAACCCTGAACCCTGAACCCTGAACCCTGAACCCTGAACCCTGAACCCTAAACCCTGAACCCTGAACCCTGAACCCTAAACCCTGAACCCTAAACCCTAAACCCCCAGAACCCTGAACCCCCTCAACCCTGAACCTTGAACCTTAAACCCTGAACCTTGAACCCTGAACCATGAACCTTGAACCCTGAAACCTGAACCCTGAACCCTGAACCCTGAACCCTGAACCCTGAACCCTGAACCCTGAACCCTGAACCCTGAACCCTGAACCCTGAACCCTGAACCCTAAACCCTGAACCCTAAACCCTGAACCCTAAACCCTGAACCCTAAACCCTAAACCCTAAACCCTTAACCCTAAACCCTAAACCCTAAACCCTAAACCCTAAACCCTAAACCCTAAACCCTAAACCCTAAACCCTAAACCCTAAACCCTGAACCCTAAACCCTAAACCCTAAACCCTGAATCTTGAACTATGACCCTTGAAAACTAAAACCTAAACAATGAACCCTAAACCCTGAACCCTAAACAATGAACCCTAAACCCTAAACCCTAAACCCTAAACCCTAAACCCTAAACCCTAACCCCTAAACCCTAAACCCTAAACCTTGAACCCTAAACCCTGAACCAGAACCCTGAAACCATGAACCCTTAATCCTAAAAACCCTAAAACCCTAACCCCTGAACCCCTGAACCCCTGAACCCCTGAACCCTGAACCCCTGAACCCCTGAACCTAACACTGAACCCAGAGACCCTAAAAACATGAACCCTTAAACCCTAAAGCCATAACCCTAAATGCCGAACCCAAAACATGCTGAACCCTGAAACTTAAGAAAAACCCTGAACCCAAACAATAAACCCTAAACCCATAGAACCCTGAACCTTCCTAACACCTGAACCCCCCCTGAACCCTGAACCCTGAACCCTGAACCATGAACCTTGAAAACTAAAACCTGAACCCAGAACCTTAAACCCCTAAAAACCCTGACCCCTGACCCCTGAACCCCTGAAACACCTGAACCCTGAACCCTGAACCCTGAACCCTGAACCATAAACCCTGAACCCTGAACCTTTGAAAACCCTGAACCCTGAAAACCTAACCCTGAACCCTGAACCTCCTGAACCCTTGAACCCTGAACATGAAACCCTGAACACCTGATGACCCTAAAACCCTGAAAAAAGACCCTGAACCCTTGAACCCTGAAACCCAGAACCCTGAACCCTGAATACCCTGGACCCAGAACCCTGAACCGTAAACAGTAAACGCCTGCAAACCGTGAACCCCCCTAAACCACTAACCACTTAGATCAATACCAAAAACCCTAAACCCCTGAACACTTAGATCTATATAAAAAACCCTAAACCCCAAACTCTAAACCCTAAACACCTAACCACTTAGATCTATACCAAAAACCCTAAACAACTAACCACTTAGATCTATACCAAAAACCCTAAACCCTAAACCTTAAACGCTAAACCCTAAACCCTAAACCACAAACCACTTGGATCTATACCAAAAACCCTAAATCGTAAACCCTAAACCCTAAACACCTAACCACTTAGATCTATAACAAAAACCCTAAACCACTAACCACTTAGATCTATACCAAAAACCCTAAACTCCTAACCACTTAGATCTATACCAAAAACCCTAAACCCTAAACACTAACCAATAAAATCTATACCAAAAACCCTAAACCCCTAACAACTTAGATCAATACTAAAAACACTAAACCCTAAACACTAAAACCTAAACCCTAAACCTTAATCACTAACCAATGGGTATAATATCACAAGTGATATAAAAATAACTTTAAAATCTATACCAAAAACCCTAAACCCCTAACAACTTAGATCAATACTAAAAACACTAAACCCTAAACACTAAAACCTAAACCCTAAACCTTAATCACTAACCAATGGGTATAATATCACAAGTGATATAAAAATAACTTTAAAATTTATTCCAAAAACCTTAAACACCTAACCACTTACATCTATACCAAAAATCCTAAACACCAATTAGACCTATACTAAAAACCCTAAACCCCTAACCACTTAGATTTATACCAAAAACCCTAAACCCCTAACCACTTAGATCTATACCAAAACCCAAAACCCCTACTTAGATCTATAACAAAAACCCTAAACCACTAACCACTTAGATAGATACTAAGAATCTTAAACCCCTAACCACTTAGATCTATACCAAAAACCCTAAACCATAAACCTTATACCCTAAACCTTAAACCCTAAACACCTAACCACTTAGATCTATACCAAAAAACCTAAACCCTAAACCTTAAACGCTAAACCCTAAACCCTAAACCACTAACCACTTAGATCTATACCAAAACCCTAAACCTTAAACGCTAAACCCTAAACCCTAAACGAATAACCACTTAGATCTATACCAAAAACCCTAAACCATAAACCCTAAACTCTAAACACCTAACCACTTAGATCTATACCAAAAACTCTAAACCACTAACCACTTAGATCTATACCAAAAACCCTAAACTCCTAACCACTTAGATCTATACCAAAAACCCTAAACACTAACCTATAAAATCTATACCAAAAACCCTAAACCCTTAACCACTTAGATCTATACCAAAAACACTAAACCCTAAACCCTAAACCTTATAACCTAAACCCTAAACCCCAAACCTCAAACCCTAAACACTAACCAATGGGTATAATATCACACGTGATATACAAATAACTTTAAAATCTATTACAAAAATCCTAAACACCTAACCACTTACATCTATACCAAAAATCCTAAACACCAATTAGATCTATACCAAAAATCCTAAACCCCTAACCACCTAGATCAATACCAAAAACCCTAAACCACTAACCACTTAGATCTATACCAAAAACCCTAAACCCTTAACTACTTAGATCTATACCAAAAACCCTAAACCCTAAACACCTAACCCATGGGTTTTTGGGATAGATCTATACCAAAAACCCTAAACAACTAACCAATGGGTATAATATCACAAGTGATATACAAATAACTTTAAAATCTAAACCAAAAAAAATAAACACCTAACCACTTAGATCTATACCAAAAACCCTAAACCACTAACCACTTGGATCTATACAAAAATCCCTAATCCCCTAACCACTTAGATCTATACCAAAAACCTTAAAACCCTAACCAATAAAATACCTTACCAAAACCAAAACCTCCATCTAACATTTAGATCCCATAACCAAACACCCTAAACCCTACACCGCTAACCACTATAGATCTATACCAAAAACCATAAAACCCTAAACACTAAACACTAAACCTAAAGCCTAACCATAAGCCCCACACTAACCAATTTGATCTACAAAAACCCAAACCACTAACCACTTAGATCAATACCCAACCCTAAACCCTAACCCAAAACCCTCAAAATAATACCAACACAACCCTGAACCTAAAACCCTAAACCCTAACCCCTATAAGCCTAAAATACCACTAAACCAATAATATCTATACAAGAAAACACAAAACCCCTAAACCATTTAGATCTAAAACCAAAAAACCCTAAACCCAAACCTTAATACCCTAAACCCTAAACCACTAACCACTTAGATCTATACCAAAAACCCTAAACACCTAACCACTTAGATCTATACCAAAAACCCTAAACCCCCCACTTAGATCTATACCAAAAACCCTAAACCACTAACCACTTAGATCTATACCAAAAACCCTAAACCCCTAACTACTTATATCTATACCAAAAACCCTAAACCCTAAACCTTAAACCCTAATCCTTAAACCTTAAACCCTAAACCCTAAACCCTAAACCCTAAACACCTAACCACTTAGATCTATACGAAAAACCCTAAACCACTAACCACTTAGATCAATACCAAAACCCTAAACCCCCCACTTAGATCTATACCAAAAACCCTAAACCACTAACCACTTAGATCAATACCAAAAACCATAAACCGCTAACCACTTAGATCTATACCAAAAACCCTAAACCCTAAACCCTATACCCTAAACCCTAAACACCTAACCACATTGATCTACACCAAAAACACTAAACCACTAACCACTTAGATGTATACCAAAACCCTAAACCCTAAACCCTAAACCTTAAACGCTAAACCCTAAACCCTAAACCACTAACCACTTAGATCTATACCAAAAACCATAAACAATAAACCCTAAACACCTAACCACTTAGATCTATACCAAAAATCCTAAACCACTAACCACATAGATCTATAACAAAAACCTTAAACTCCTAACCGTATAGATCTACACCAAAAACCCTAAACCCTAAACCCTAAACACTAACCAATAAAATCTATACCAAAAACCCTAAACACCTAACCACTTATATCTATACCAAAAACAGTAAACCCTAACCACTTAGATCTATACCAAAAACACTAAACCACTATCCAATTAGATCTATACCAAAACCCCTAAACACCTAACCACTTACATCAATACCAAAAACCCTAGACCACTAACCACTTAGATCTATACCAAAAACCCTAAACACCTAACCATTTAGATCTATACCAAAAACCCTAAACTCCCCACTTACATCTATACCAAAAATCCTAAATAACTAACCACTTAGATCTATACCAAAAACCCTAAACCCCTAACCACTTAGATCTGTACCAAAAACCCTAAACCCTAAACCGTAAACCCTAAACCCTAAACCCTAAACCCTAAACCCTAAACCCTAAACCCTAAACACCTAACCACTTAGATCTATACCAAAAACCCTAAACCACTAACCAACTAGATCTATACAAAAACCCTAAACCCCCCACTTAGATCTATACCAAAAACCCTAAACCACTAACCACTTAGATCAATACCAAAAACCCTAAACTCCTAAACACTTAGATGTATACAAAAAACCCTAAACCCTAAACCCCAAACTCTAAACCCTAAACACCTAACCACTTAGATCTATACCAAAAACCCTAAACAACTAACCACTTAGATCTATACCAAAAACCCTAAACCCTAAACCTTAAACGCTAAACCCTAAACCCTAAACCCTAAACCACTAACCACTTGGATCTATACCAAAAACCCTAAACCGTAAACCCTAAACCGTAAACACCTAACCACTTAGATCTATAACAAACACCCTAAACCACTAACCACTTAGATCTATACCAAAAACCCTAAACTCCTAACCACTTAGATGTATACCAAAAACCCTAATCCCCTTAAAAAAAGAAACCCCTAGATCAAGTACCCAAAAACCCTAAACCACTAACCACTTAGATCTATACCAAAAACCCTAAACCCATAACCACTTAGATCTATACCAAAAACCCTAAACCCTAAACACCTAACCAATGGGTTATTGGAATAGATCTATACCAAAAACCTTAAACAACTAACCAATGGGTATAATATCAAAAATGATATACAAATAACTTTAAAATCTAAACCAAAAACCCTAAACACGTAACCACTTAGATCTATACCAAAAACCCTAAACCACTAACCCCTTGGATCTATACAAAAAACCCTAATCCCCTAACCATTTAGATCTATACCAAAAACCTTAAAACCTTGACCAATAAAATCTATACCAAAAACCCTAAACCACTACCCACTTAGATCTATACCAAAACCCTAAACCCTAAAACCGCTAAACCCACTTAGACCTATCTAAACCTTAAACCCTAAACCCTAAACCACTAACCACTTGGATCTATACCAAAAACCATAAACCGTAAACCCTAAACCCTAAACACCTAACCACTTAGATCTATACCAAAAACCCTAAACCACTAACCACTTAGATCTATACCAAAAACCCTAAACTCCTAACCACTTATATCTATACCAAAAACCCTAAACCCTAAACCCTAAACACTCACCAATAAAATCTATACCAAAAACCCTAAACCCCTAACAACTTAGATCTATACCAAAAACACTATACCTTAAACCCTAAAACCTAGACCCTAAACCTTAAACACTAACCAATGTGTATAATATCACAAGTGATATAAAATAACATAAAAATTTATTCCAAAAACCCTAATCACCTAACCACTTACATCTATACCAAAAATCCTAAACACCAATTAGACCTATACCAAAAACCCTAAACCCCTAACCACTTAGATTTATACCAAAAACCCTAAACCCCTAACCACTTAGATCTATACCAAAAACCCTAAACCACTAACCACTTAGATCTATACCAAAACCCTAAACCCCCCACTCAGATCTATACCAAAAACCCTAAACCACTAACCACTTAGATCAATACTAAGAATCTTAAACCCCTAACCACTTAGATCTATACCAAAAACCCTAAACCATAAACCTTATACCCTAAACCTTAAACCCTAAACACCTAACCACTTAGATCTATACCAAAAACCCTAAACCACTAACCACTTAGATCTATACCAAAACCCTAAACCTTAAACACTAAACCCTAAACCCTAAACCAATAACCACTTAGATCTATACCAAAAACGCTAAACCATAAACCCTAACCACTTAAATCTATACAAAAAACTCTAAACCACTAACCACTTAGATCTATACCAAAAATAATAACCCTAAACCGTAAACACTAAGCTATAAAATCTATACCAAAAACCCAAAACCCTTAACCACTTATATCTATACCAAAAACACTAAACCCTAAACCCTAAACCTTATAACCTAAACCTTAAACCACAAATCCTAAACACTAACCAATAGGTATAATATCACAGGTGATATTCAAATAACTTTAGAATCTATTCCAAAAATCCTAAACACCTAACCACTTACATCTATACCAAAAATCCTAAACACCTAACCACTTACATCTATACCAAAAATCCTAAAAACCAAATAGATCTATACCAAAAACCCTAAACCCTAAACCAGTTAGATCCATACCAAAAACCCTAAACCACTAACCACTTAGATCTATACCAAAAACCCTAAACCCATAACCACTTAGATCTATACCAAAAACCCTAAACCACTAACCACTTAGATCTATACCAAAAACCCTAAACCACTAACCACTTAGATCTATACCAAAAACCCTAAACCCCTAACCACTTAGATCTATACCAAAAACCCTAAACCCTAAACCCTAAACCCTAAACCCTAAACCCTAAACCCTAAACCACTAACCACTTAGATCTATACCAAAAACCCTAAACCACTAACCACTTATATCTTTACCAAAAACCCTAAACCCTAAACCCTAAACCCTAAACCCTAAACCCTAAACCCTAAACCCTAAACCCTAAACCCTAAACCCTAAACCCTAAACCCTAAACCCTAAACCCTAAACCCTAAACCCTAAACCCTAAACCCTAATCCCTAAACCCTAAACCCTAACCAATTAGATCTATACAAGAAACACTAAACCCCTAACCATTTAGATCTATAACAAAAACCCTAAACCCTAAACCTTAAACCCTAAACCCTAAACCACTAACCACTTAGATCTATACCAAAAACCCTAAACACCTAACCACTTAGATCTATACCAAAAACCCTAAACCCCCCACTTAGATCTATACCAAAAACCCTAAACCACTAACCACTTAGATCTATACCAAAAACCCTAAACCCCTAACTACTTAGATCTATACCAAAAACCTTAAACCCTAAACCTTAAACCCTAATCCTTAAACCTTAAACCCTAAACCCTAAACCCTAAACCCTAAACACCTAACCACTTAGATCTATACGAAAAACCCTAAACCACTAACCACTTAGATCAATACCAAAACCCTAAACCCCCCACTTAGATCTATACCAAAAACCCTAAACCACTAACCACTTAGATCAATACCAAAAACCCTAAAACGCGAACTACTTAGATCTATACCAAAAACCCTAAACCTTAAACCCTATACCCTAAACCCTAAACACCTAACCACATTGATCTACACCAAAAACACTAAACCACTAACCACTTAGATCTATACCAATACCCTAAACCCTAAACCACTAACCACTTAGATCTATACCAAAAACCCTAAACACCTAACCACTTAGATCTATACCAAAAACCATAAACAATAAACCCTAAACACTAAACACCTAACCACTTAGATCTATACCAAAAACTCTAAATCACTAACCACATAGAACTATAACAAAAACCTTAAACTCCTAACCACTTAGATCTACACCAAAAATCCTAAACCCTAAACCCTAAACACTAACCAATAAAATCTATACCAGAAACCCTAAACACCTAACCACTTATATCTATACCAAAAACAGTAAACCCTAACCACTTAGATCTATACCAAAAACACTAAACCACTATCCAATTAGATCTATACCAAAAACCCTAGACCACTAACCACTTAGATCTATACCAAAAACCCTAAACCCTAAACACTAACCAATAAAATCTATACCAAAAACGCTAAACCCCTAACAACTTAGATCTATACCAAAAACACTAAACCCTAAACTAAAAAACCAAAAACCCTAAACCACTAACCACTTAGATCAATACTAAGAATCTTAAATCCTTAACCACTTAGATCTATACCAAAAACCCTAAACCCCCCACTTACATCTATACCAAAAACCCTAAATCACAAACCACTTAGATCTATGCCAAAAACCCTAAACCCCTAACCACTTAGATCTATACCAAAAACCCTAAACCCTAAACCCTAAACCCTAAACCCTAAACCCTAAACCCTAAACCCTAAACCCTAAACCCTAAACACCTAACCACTTAGATCTATACCAAAAACCCTAAACCACTAACCACTTAGATCTATACCAAAACCCTAAACCCCCCACTTAGATCTATACCAAAAACCCTAAACCACTAACCACTTAGATCAATACCAAAAACCCTAAACCCCTAACCACTTAGATCTATACCAAAAACCCTAAACCCTAAACCCTAAACCCTAAACCCTAAACACCTAACCACTTAGATCTATACCAAAAACCCTAAACCACTAACCACTTAGATCTATACCAAAAACCCTAAACCCTAAACCTTAAACGCTAAACCCTGAACCCTAAACCACTAACCACTTAGATCCATACCAAAAACCCTAAACCGTAAACCCTAATCCCTAAACCCTAAACACCTAACCACTTAGATCTATACCAAAAACCCTAAACACCTAACCACTTACATCTATACCAAAAATCCTAAACACCAATTAGATCTATACCAAACACCTTAAACCCCTAACCACTTAGATCTATACCAAAAACCCTAAACCACTAACCAGTTAGATCTATACCAAAAACCCTAAACCCCTAACTACTTAGATCTATACCAAAAACCCTAAACCCTAAACACCTAACCCATGGGTTTTTGGTATAGATCTATACCAAAAACCCTAAACACTAACCAATAGGTATAATATCACAAGTGATATACAAATAACTTTAAAATCTAAACCAAAAACACTAAACACCTAACCACTTAGATCTATACCAAAAACCCTAAACCACTAACCACTTGGATCTATACAAAAAACCCTAATCCCCTAACCACTTAGATCTATACCAAAAACCTTAAAACCCTAACCAATAAAATCTATACCAAAAACCCTAAACCTCTAACCATTTAGATCTATACCAAAAACCCTAAACCCTAAACCGCTAACCACTTAGATCTATACCAAAAACCCTAAACCCTAAAGCCATTTAGATCTATACCAAAAACCCTAAACTCCTAACCACTTAGATCTATATAAAAAACCCTAAAACCTAAACACTAACCAATAAAATCTATACCAAAAACCCTAAACCCCTAACCACTTAGATCTATAACAAAA
>BQNB010006338.1:0-97975 GCA_026074375.1 Tanacetum coccineum
ACATTGTATTTGTATGTTTTGCATTTGTATTGTGCATGAAACGGATATCCAAGAAAAGGACAAAAAAATCGAAGCCGAAGTGGCCAAACCGAGCACGAGAACGGAAAGACCGTGAGAAGTCAAAAAGACAAAATCAAAGTCAACAAAATTCAAAAAGTCAAAGTCAACCCCGGGATGAGGCATTGGAAAGAGCATCGAAAAACGAACCCAAAAACATAACTTTCCAAAATTGGGCCCACCCATACCCACCTAGTGGGCCCGAGACTGCCCACTTATACTTTATAAGCCTTAAAGCATAAATAAAAGCCCAAGTCTAATTTTTATACACCCGGCCCAGCAATGAGCCCAACACCACACCCTTATAACCCCGTTAATCCTCTACCCTTTTTTAAACTTAACCCCGTTAGTCCCTAAAAGGACTAACTTTAACACCCCCAAATTTACACGCAGCGGAACCAACAATTTGGGTGTTAAATAATAGTACAATAGTCATAAGATATAAAGAACGACTCAATGAGACGTTTTAAAGGCAAACAACCATTCCATTCCATATTTATCAGAGTTCAAAAGCGTAGTCCCAAGAGATCGTTACCATACATAAAACAAGTTTGATTTTAACAAACTAAATTAAGTTTGTGTTAAGGAATGGATTTTTAAATGGCGGACAAAAGTTTAGCGCAAATCCTCCTCATCAGTGCCTCCAAGCCTTCGTACTTCAATTACCTGAGATGAAACATGCTAAAAAGTCAACACGAGGTTGAGTGAATTCATAGGTTTTATAAGTAATAAACAGTAGAAAGAGGGTTGAACACAAGCATTATAATATTCATAAGCATCATATAGACTTGTTGATCAGACAAGCTAATATCCAACAGTTGCATTGAGCTCGCGACACCGATCCCATTGACGAATTCCATAAACATTTAATAATACAATGAATGCCCCCAGGCTAGGTATTTCGTCAGATACCTACTTAAATCTCCATACAATATGTCCGTACATTGGGAGTGCTCACTTTTCGGATGCAAACTTCCCAAAAACCGAACCGGGTTGTCAAGCCCATAGCGCTATTAATTGTATGAGCGGCTACCCATCATAGGTAGTTGACGGCTCACGATTGGGGTCTTATGACGAAAGCTACTCTAGCAAAAACATATATTCACATACAGGTCCAAGCATACAAGAAGAAAACTACTTGTGTTCGTTTTATAAAAACTAGCATGCATCTCCCTCGCGGGGTTTAAGAAAAATACTTGAAAAGCGAGGCTATGAACTCACTGTAAGTCAAATAAGCGATGAAGATCGAGAAGCTGAGTATATAGATCGAGAGAGATCACCAACAATCACCGACAACCTATAGGAGTGACGCGACTTAGTACGTAGAAAGTAACAATACGTAAAAATTAAACATGTGATCATGAGATGTGTTTCCGAGATAAGCATGGCATTCCACTAGAACTTCCCCAAGTCCTTTTTAACCCTAAAATGACTTGTGACCTGGTCTTATAGGCAAATGAACATCTACTAAGTTTCGGCTTTTAATTTTTATTTTATCACGGTGTACGATACGTTTTTACATTTTTGACTAGACGTAAAAACTCGGTTTCTGATTTTAACTTGACTTTGTGGACTCATATCTCCTAGCTCACAAATGTTCTATATGTGAGGCTTTCACCCCTGGAAAGCTATTTGTGTCTAGTTTCCAGAAATGTAAGTCTCATAATTTACAAAGTTTCGTAACTATGTGAAAAGACCATTTTACCCCTGGTTATCCAAAACAGAAAGTTAGTAAAAAATTTACCCTTTACTAAAATGGCCATAAATCCCAAACCATGATAGAAATGAAGGTGAGGTCAAAGGATATGGTTTCCTTATGATGTCTAATACTGACCCAATCTTTAAGATCTATTATTTTATGGCAAAAATTTGGAGTTTCACTCGTATCCTAATCATATGTCCAGATTTGACCTATTTTATTGTTTTGGCCATAACTCACTCATCCTAAGGAGTTGGTTGAGCATCCAACTATCCTATGATTCTAAGACATGTATCCTTACAGTCATGTAATTTAGTAATAGTATCCAGGCCAATTAATTTTAGATAATCACACGTCTTGCTACTATTTTCAAAACTGTCCCAATATTTCAACTTAAAACCTTTTTAAACATCATTTTACTTCATCTAAGACCTAACCCAATGCCATAACTAAATGAAAACACCCTCAAGAACATCATGACACATATATATATTCAGAACTTAAACATCCATTTTTATGGATTAAAATTAAAGAAAACAAGAAATAAAAGATAGGGCTAATAAAAGAAAGATATGGCTTACAAAAAGAAAGATTAATGGCTAGAGAATCAAACACCAATCCCTCTTTTCTTGTGTGGGCTGATTCGAACCAATGACCATAAGATTAACAAGCTTCTAACCTTCCTCTAATGATGATAATACTCTTCCAACAAAACCTCAATCAAAACCCTTCAAGAAAACCCAAGAAACAAGCCCTAACTTCTTCAAATCTTCATGAATCTTTACCAAACTTTGTAAGGGGCTTTAGAAAGATGTTATAATGAATAAAAGGAGTATGAAAATGTTGTGAGAGTGGTGATGGTGGGGGTATGGTGTACGGCAGCAGCAAGAAATGGAGAATGGAGGAGAGGTTTTTGAAACTAGGTGAAATGACTAGATTTGCATGTATGAAAAAATGAGGCAAATGATGGTGTTATAGAAAGTTGAAAAAGTGTGAAGAGTTTGTGTGTGGACTTGCATAACCGGCCTAGGCCTTGGTGTGTGTAAGAAAAATAATTATTTTTTTTTTTTTTTATTTTTAGTTATAAGTATTTAATAAAAGTATAGTGTAAGTGTAGGTTAAATAAAGGTAAGGTTTAAGGTAAAACGCGAGTTTTAAGCTAGAAATTTACGTAAACGCGAAACACAATGGAAAATGGAAATGGTATGAATTATAATCATCGGGGAATATTATAAGATTATTAAATCACTTAAGATGCGAAGACGGAATAGATTTCTAATTACGGCTCACGTAAATCTAAGAACGGGAAATTCTTACTAAATTGAGTAAACGTAAAATTAATAACTTTGCTTAAAATGAAAATAGAAATAAAGTTCGTAATAAATAGTAACCTTAAATATGGAATGTTATAATGGCTCAGCAGAGTTGCTCATACTGTGGAGGTCCTTTTAACGGTGGAACTTGTCCAAGTTGTAGCATTGTAGGAGCTGGAAATGAGTTTGTCCATGACCCTAATCCTTTTCCTTATGATAATACACCCGACTTTTATGATCTACCACCACAACACCATGTCGAGACATACTCGTGCGAGTTATGTGGGAACAATTCTCACTATGGTTATGATTGTCCACCACGGGTACCGCTTGTCTATGAGCGGGAACCGTGCTACAATCAAAACTTTGGCGATAATTATTATTCACAAAATTCACCAAGTTTTCCACAACAATATCTTAATTGTGAAAAATGTGGGGGTCCTCATGAAAGTTTTCAGTGTCAACAGATAAATCAAAACTACTTTGATCCTAATCCTAGCTATTCTGGTTTTGACCAACCCTCATAGTATCCTATCGATCAATCACCTCATCAAGAAATGAGTATCCAAGATTTGAAGTGTTGATCCCAAGCCTTGATCGATTATTTACCTTGTAAAGTGTATGTTACCTTGGAAGAATCCAAAATAACAATGGTTGAGACTTTGTTTGTATATCAAAGTGTATGCGGAATCTACACTTTGATACTCTAGAAGTATTAATCACTGAAACAGTACTAAACAATGAACAATGAATAAAACACAAAATGCTTCAATATTATTAGAACAATAATACGAGTACTCTTGCTTAGTACTAGGGTTACAACCTTGAAGCTATATGTTCTTTCTCTAAGATGTATATCTCTCTCTTAAGATAATCTTGAACGGTCCCACATATCGTGGACTCAACTTTCCCCGTTTACCAAAACGAATTACGCCCTTCCAAGGTGAAACCTTAAGCATCACCATGTCACCCACAAAATCGAACTCCATTGGCTTTCGTCTCACATCCGCATAACTCTTTTGTCGGCTTCTGGCAGTGAGCAAACGGTTCTTAATTTGAATGATCTTCTTCGTGGTCTCACGGATTAACTCGGGCCCAGTTAGTTGGCTATCCCTAACTTCACTCCAATAAACGGGAGATCTACACTTTCTCTCGTAAAGTGCTTCAAATGGTGCCGCCTTGATGCTAGCATGGTAACTGTTATTATAAGAGAACTCGACCAGAGGCAAGTGTCGATCCCAACTTCCACCGAAATCAATTACGCAGGCACGCAACATATCTTCCAAAGTTTGAATCGTTCTCTCACTTTGACCATCCGTTTCCGGGTGGTATGTCGTACTCATATTTAAGTTCGTCCCTAAAGCGTTTTGAAGGGACCTCCAAAACCCAGATGCGAATCGGAAATCGCGGTCTGAAATGATCGACAACGGTACACCATGCCTACAGACAACTTCCTTCAGATACAATCAAGTGAGTAATGTCCCATACATCAGTCTTCTTCATTGGCACAAAGTGAGCCAATTTAGTCAACCAATCGACAATTACCCAAATAGAATCATACCCACTAGGCGTTCTTGGGAGACCCGTAAAAAATCCATAGTAATATGTTCCCACTTCCATTCAGGAATTTCAGATTGTTGTAGAAATCCTGACGGTCGTTGATGCTCGGCTTTGACTTTGGCGCACGTAAGGCATTTACTAAACATATGTAGCAATGTCGCTTTCATATTCGGCACCAATATTAAGCTTTCTCTCAGGTCTTGATACATTTTGTCGGAACCCGGGTGAATAAAATATTTCGACTTATGAGATTCGTGCATAATCAAGTCTCGTAGTCCGCCAAACAATGGCAACCACACACGATTTTTAAAATACCGAATCCCATCGGAGTGAATCTCGAAGATAGGCTTCAAACAGTCGGCCCAGATTTTCCGCTTTGACATTTTCTTGTTTCAACACTTCCAATTGGGGCCTTGAGTCTCCATTCGGACATACGGTGAGGTAGACATCACCAAAGATTGAACCCTCAAGGGTTTCTCTCGAACTTTCCTGCTAAGAGCATCGGCTACCACATTGGCTTTGCCGGGATGGTAACGAATTTCGCAATCATAATCACTTAATAGCTCAATCCATCGCCGTTGCCTCATATTTAGCTCTTTGATCTCAAAATGAATGTAGCACTTATGAATGCGGTGTACACAACTCACTTTTGTAACCATGAGGTAAAGTCTTCAAGTCTAAGAGCAAAACCACAGCACCCAATTCAAGAACGAGAGTAGTGTATTTCTTTATGCGAGTTTTCAAATTGTCGGAAGCATAGGCAATTACTTTAAATCCCCGTTGCATTTGAGTACCGCAACCATAACCCTTGAGTGATGCATCGCAAAAAACAACGAAATCATCAGGACCTTCGGAGCAAAGCAAATTTAGAGCATACGAATAGATCTTCTAATCTTTTAGAAATGCTTCATCCTCATTCGCACCCCACTCGAATATCTTATTCTTTTGAGTAAGTTTGGTAAGCGGCTTGGCGATCAAAGAAAACCCTTTGATAAATCTTCTATAATAACTGCTAATCCCATAAATTTGCCTCACTTTAGTTGGTGAAGTCGGGACAGGCCAATTTTTGATAGCTTTAATTTTTGCGGGATCAACATGGATGCCTTCCCTATTAATAACATGGCCAAGGAATTGAACGGACCCCAACCAGAAATCACATTTCGAGAATTGAGCGTAATAATTTCTCTATCTTGAGCGGTCCAAATGATCTTTTAGATGCCTCACTATGTACTTCCATTGTCGTTAGTGACAGTAATGAAATGTCCGTCGATGAATACGATCATGAATTTATCAAGATACGGCTTGCAGACACGGTTCATCAAATCCATGAACACTGCCGGTGCATTGGTTAGACCAAACGGCATCACTTGGAATTCATAATGACCATACCTCGTTCGAAAAGCGGTGATGGGAATATCCTCTTCTCGAATGCGGAGTTGATGATACCCCGAACGCAGATCAATTTTTGAATATACACTTGAACCTTGAAGTTGATCGAATAAATCGTCAATTCTTGGGAGAGAATAGCGGTTTTTGACCGTCCAACTATTCATTCACGTTTATAATTTATACACATAGACGAAATGACCCATCCTTTTTCTTTACGAACAATACCGGAGCTCCCCAGGGTGACGAGCTCGGGCGAATGAATCCTTTCTCTAACAATTCCTTCAATTGTTCAGACAATTCCTTCATTTCTGACGGGGCCAGGCGATAAGGTGCACGGGCAACTGGAGCAGCACCCGGCACTAGATCAATTTTGAACTCAACTTGTCGAGGCGGGGGAAGTCCCGGCAAGTCATCAGGGAATACTTCAGGGAAATCACGAATTACCGGTACATCTTCGAGACGTTTCTCAGATTTCTCCTTTTCGGTAACGTGAGCTAAGAATAGATGACATCCTCTTTCGATGTATTTTCTTGCCTTAATACAGGATATCACTTTTAATCGGGAAGAATTGCTATCACCCTTAACCACTAACGTTCGATTCTTAATCGGAATGTGCACCTCCTTTTTACCACAGATGATGACGGCATCATTATCGGCTAACCAATCCATGCCAATTATGACATCAAAAGTACCAAGTTCTATAGGCATTAGATCGATTTTAAATAGATGGTTGACTAGATTTAAAGTGCACCCCTTTAATACGGTATTTGTACTAGCGATCCTTCCATCGGCTAACTCGACCTCATAACTAGCACTTATTCTTTCCGGTTCGTTGTCAATTAAATGAGTAAGACTAGCATTTATGAAACTCTTGTCCGACCTCGAATCAAACAACATCTAATAACAATTGATTGAGCCAAACGTCGTACCAGTCACTGCTACAATTTGGGCCTTGGATTGATCAGACGATATTTCACTCATAAACATGGCCACTTGCATTCCTTCCATCCTGCTTCTTCTTCTCGGGACACAATTCACTGTTGGCAAGGTGATTCGAGTCCCCACACTTGAAACAAACCCTAATCGGCTCAGCATTAGCACTAGTGGCTACTCCCTTACCACGAAAATCCCTAACATGGTGTCCCCTCTTTCCACATTTGCTTCATTTCACTGGGCAATTTCCAAAATGGAACATGTTACACCTATTGCACTTCGGGGCGTGCCCTCCCTTGTATCACATTTTCCTTGAGCTTGAGTCATGGCCCTAGCACCCCCATTCCTTTCCCTTCGTTTATTGTTTTTGATTGTGACGGCGCTGTCACGGTAGTCCTCCCCCCCCGCCTCGATTGTTATACACGGTTTACCTTGATTATTCCCTTGATTTCCACCTTCCCATTTTCTCTTGTTTTGATCAGCATTCTTTTCCTTCCAACCCTGAACTTTATGCTCCATAAGACCATGCGCCATCCTTATAGCTTCATTTAGGGTAGTTGGCTTAGAAGAATAGGTCTCACCCTGGATGTATGATGGCAACCCCTTAATGTATTGACTAATTTTCTTTTTGGTGGATGGAACAAATCCGGGACATAGTAAAACCAATTCGTTGAATCGGTTGGATAAGCAGCTATGTCATGGTCCTTTAACCTCAAGTTTCTCAACTCATCTTCCATCCTTGATATTTCTTCTTCAGGACAGAATTCTTCTAACATCATCTTTTTCATATCATCCCAAGATTTCCCGTTTGCTTCCGCTAAACCGAGGGTGGCAACTTGGGCTGTTCACTCCAGGTTAAAGCTCTACCTTAAAGGGTAGCAGCAGCAAACTTGACTTTGTTCCTTTTAGCGCATTCGCTGATCCCAAAAGTACTTTCAATCTTCTCAAACTAACGGCAAAGTTCAACAACCCCTTCTTTCCCATGGAATTGGGTAGGACCACACTTTATGAAACTTGAGAAAGTACAATCCCTGGTCGGTTGCGCTCTCTTGGGACCTCCTGCACCTCCAACATTGCCAGCTCCTCCTGCGCTCGAAGTGTTTCTTGTAGCACGATCGGCGTCAAGAGCTTTCTTCACTTCGTCGGCAATTAGCTTGGCAATGGCAACTTGTGACATTTGTTTAAGAGGCATGATTCTATCACGACACAAGAAAAGAAAAGAGTAAGTAATCATACCATTGGTATAATTATGATTTACAGGAATAATCAAATTATCGTATGAGCAACAATCAAAGAAAGAAGCGAACAATTGGATAATTCATTATAAGCAATCACAAACACATAATTAAAGATCAAAGTAGTTAACCTCCATTAGCACCTAAAATTAGTACAATGCTATAGTTGTTTTTACCACAATTGACCTAAACATGACTTAGGTCATTACAAGCACTAGTACTATGTCAACTAACCAACAGGTCGGTTTAGTGACTACATGATCCAATAAGAAGAACTACTAATAGTACTAAGCTACTAGGAGTCATCCTACATAAATCCGAATAGGACTGCGGTGTTTATAGAGAACAAAATACACCTGGCAGCACAAGGTCACAAACTGGCACTAGCAGTTTTAGTGTACGTATACAAAAATTCCCTATCCAATAAGGTAGAGAAAGAAGAAAAATGACTACTGGGCCCCCCGAGTGCGGTCCTGAAGTCCTCTTTCTCCAAAACAGTGAGGCGCTCCTCCATCCAACAGCATGTACTGCATCAAGGTACCCTCGCGACTATGCATCTCAGCCACTGTAGTATGCCACTGCTGGTTCTTCGACTTGGATTCATGTAGAGCTGTCTGCAGGATCTGCACCTGCTCCTCCAAAAGCAGATCACATCTAGGTTGGATCCCTCAATGGCAAACACTGTTAGATTGCCTAAGCCATCAATCACCTCGCTCCATCTTCCTCAACAACATCCTTGTCCTATCTCTCAGATTATCCACCTGGATATAACAAAGTCATCAAACACCTAGGCTGAGCGTGTCGATAGCCGTAGATTCCCTCCAACCTCATTAGGTTGCTCGATTTAGGCTCATTCCACAACATCGCCATCATCGCATCCCACCCCCCCCTCATGCATGCCGTCTCCTCCTCGTCAGAAACTCCGGTCTACGACCTCGCTCTCCAATCTCTCCCTAGTGGTACATCCCACTCTATCCATCCATTATTATTGTTGTTGTTAGCAAAGTGTGCATGGCCTGGATTCGGTACAAACCCAATGTTGAAGTTTGGCACGAGAGCATTCGCGTCGTCATTTGGAAATGGGTTCGCCATGATAATATGCGAATACGAGGGATACGTATAAGGTCACTATATTTAATAAAATTTATGCAAAGTATGAATGTATGCAAAATATATGAATGTATGCAAATATGAATGTATGCAATACATTAGATATGAGACTTTCAAAGTATGATAAAACTTTAATATGTAAAGTTTAAAAATCAATATAATCTTGAACATATATATCATAGTATTTATTAATAAATACTTAGTGATAATACACCCGCAATATATATGCTAGAAATGTAATTGCAAGAACGAATTGGCCGGCATATTGAGGAATTTGCGCGCTAAAATTTTAAAAATAAAGTTATAGTTTAGGTTTTGAAAACAACCTAGTTCTCTATAACCTGTGGCTCTTGATACCAATCTTTAACACCCCCAAATTTACACGCAGCGGAACCAACAATTTGGGTGTTAAATAAAAGTACAATAGTCGCAAGAAATAAAGAACGACTCAAAGAGACGTTTTAAAACAAACAACCATTCCATTCCATTCATTCAGAGTTCAAAAGCGTAGTCCCAAGAGATCGTTACCATACATAAAACAAGTTTGATTTTAACTAAATTAAGTTTTTGTTAAGGAATGGATTTCTAAAATGATGAACAAAATTTTAGCGCAAATCCTCCTCATCAGTGCCTCCAAGCCTCCGAACTTCAATTACCTGAGATGAAACATGCTAAAAAGTCCAACACGAGTTGAGTGAATTTCATAGGTATTATAAGTAATAAACAGTGAAAAAAGGGTTTTGAACACCAAGCATTATAATATTCCATCAAACAAATCATAATATACAAAAATGAATGCCCCTAGCTAGATATTTCATCAGATACCTATTAAAAATCTTCCCAAACAATATGCTCCGACATTTGAGTGCTCACTTTCCGGATTAAACTTCCCAAAACCGAACCAGGGTTGTCAATCCCATAAGCGGCTATTAATTAATGAGTCGAACTTCCCATCATAGGCATTTGCCGGCTCAGCGATTGGGGTCTATAGACAAAAGGTACTCAAGCAAACAATATATTCTACATACGGGTCCAAGCATACCAAAATAAAACTACTTGTGTCGTTTAATATAAAAACTAGCAAAGCATCTCCCCTCGCGGTTTAAGAAAAATACTTGAAAGCGAGTCGTACGAACTTACCGTAAGTCAAATCTAGCGACAAGGATTTAGTAAGCAGAGTATAAGATAGATCGAGAGAGACCACCCACAATCACCGACAACCTATAGGAGTAGGAACGCGACATATAGTAAAAAAACAAATAAAAACAATACGTAAGAGAATTTAACGAGTATGGGATATGTTTCTTAGATATATGCGTGGCGTTGCGCAATGACTTAACTAAAGTGGTTTTATTCCAAAATATGACTAACAATCTGAGTTATAAGGTAAATAAACTAAACTTTAATTTTACATAATAATTTATTATCTTATTATCAAAATTGTGTTACTTTTTATATGTTCTTGAGAAAAGACGTAAATTTCTAGGTTTTTCTGATTTGACCAGTTTTTAAGAAGGCATGATTATTAATCCGTAAGGGCTATGAATATGAGGTTTTCGCCCATGGAAAGCTATTTGAATCTAGTTTCCAACCAAAACAGAATGTTAACTGAAATATACACTTTTACGAAAACGACCATAAAGTAAAATCTATAATAGAAATCAATGTGAGGCCAAGTGTTTGGAGCCCTTCCCTAGACGTCTATATACAAGGTTTCCCATGTTTAAAAACCCAACCTTTAGTTCCATAATCTATATAAAAACACGTATCCTAATTGAAGGTTCAGATTTGACCTAGTTTCGTATTTTGGCCATATCTCACACATCCGGAACAATTGGTTGAGCATCCAACTATCCCATAAATCAGAGACATATATCTATCTACCTATGAAATTTAATCACAGACCCCAAGCTAAATTTTTAGAGTTATCATGCGTTTTAGCTATTGCCTCAAAACTGTCCTAATAAATCATTAGTAAACCTATCCAAAGTTCATCCAACTCACCAATCATTATCATACAATGCAACTATACATCATTTTAACATATCCCATATACAATAACATGACTTTTATATAGCAAAACATAATTTAATAGGTCCATACCATGCATGTTTATAAAAGTGAAAATCAAGAACATGCAAAACCAAAAATTAGGTCATAATTAAAATAGAGAATAAGAAGCTCACAATGATTTAGAATAGATGATCAAGATCGGAATCAAGAAACCCACTAGGCTGCCGAAATCAAGAGACCCACAACAAAATCCTAACTTGATTTTTGTTCTTCAATTCTTATTATAATCTTCACCAATAAACCCTAATACTTCTTCTTTCACTAGTAATCAAGAAAACCCTAAAAATCAAGATTTAGAAAAATCCTTTCATGGTGTTTTTGATTGTGTTTATGAATAGAGGTTATTATAACAATGATTTTGGAGTGGGTTGTGATATAGAAAGTGAGGTTTTAATGGAGATTGGAAGATGGGGATTTTCTTGTGTTACTAGTGTTCGAAGCAAAGGAAGAAATGAAGGAATAGATTCATTGGTTTTGATAGCTATTGTTATATCTATGAGATTGTTAAAGAAGAGATAGTGTACTATATACGGTATTTGCATGCAAAGGAGAAAAAATAGGTATGGTTTGATTGGGCTTGGGCTTTGGCCAAATAAAATTAGAGGAGGGACCATCATGATGTTTGGTTTGTAGAAAAAAAATATAGAGGTTTTTATTTTTACCATAAATATGTATTTTGTATATATTTATTTTAAGAAAAGTATAAAAGATTTTAAATTAGGGTAATAATTAAAGAAAATTTCTAGGTGTTTTATTGGAGATTGGTGTAACCGGTTAAGGAGGTAAAAATAAGGAGGTTGGGCCAAAATTTTTATTAACATAGTATTTTATAGATATTACGTGTCAAAAGCTAGCCGATTTGGTATTTTTTATCAAAACAAAACAAGAGACTATTTTAGTCTCTGTTTTTCGCCAACCAACAGGGAGAAGTATTAACAATTATAAAAATAGAAAAAATAAAACTAAAAAATTATCAACTCTCGAGAATAAAATATAAAATATAATACGGTTTCTCGTTCATTAAAACGGATATCCATCCAAAGCACGATACGACTCTTAATTTTCACAAAACGCAAAATTTAAAACACGTCACATCCAGAATAGGTCGGTGATAATATATCCAACTAAAATATCTCTAATGAAATTTACGAGGCTAAAATTGGCCGGAAAGTGGTGGTGAAGGGTGGCCGGTTCGTGGAGCTAGAGAGGATGGGAAGAAAAATGGTTTTGGTAAAAGTTATAAGTGTGAGTGTATGGTTTCTTTTATAGAAAACAAGTTTGGTACTTTGGCAATTTAGGTCCCTCCATTTGTAAGCTCTTTTAAAACTGGTACAAGTTATTTATTTTTGTTAAGTAACCGACCAAAGGCTCCGGATTATACTTCCGTGACCATTTTTATTTCCGTCACATTTTTCTTGATTTAAAACATTTAATAAAATGTTTATATTTTTAAAACGCAAGTCCGGCTCGAGACAAGGAACAAAAGACGACATTCGTAAAAATAATAAATTTACGATCTTAAAATAATAACGAGATGCGTCAAAAAAATTTATGATGCTCGAAACGGTTAACGAACGTGCGGTCAAACGTTGACTCGCGAAACGTCAAAAATAAATATTTTAAGTTTCCGTTCGTAATAAAATACGAAAATAGTTATTTACGACAAATAAAATTTTAAATGTCGACGTTCGCTCACACGATTTTTTAAAATAAATATTATGACGTCGAATTCGCGATCGTCATATGAGTCGTGAAACTCGGGTTGTTACATTCCACCCACCTTAAGGGAGCGCCGTCCTCGGTGCTCGGTCCTTCTTACTCGTCTCATCATTCGTTCGTGGCATGACGGCTTTTCGTCATCACGCAGACTCCTACGTTCTTTCAAAATAAATATGTGATACAATATTCGCTCCGACTATTTCGGATGGAAAGTCAACAAAACTAACGGTAAATTATACCCACGAAATCAAAACAAAATCATAGTAGCTCTTATTAAAAGAGGCAAAAACAAGTTGCGAAAATATATTCGTCAAACCAAATCATGTCGTTCTAACTTTTATAGTCGCGTTCTTCATAAGGGACAATATACGTCACGGAATATATCCGATTGAAATATTTATTACGTCGTTCTCCCGAGAAATTTTCTAAAATAGATGATCGATCCAAACTTAGTTGGGGATCATATAAACAACAAAACCAAGCGCACCCCGCTTATCAAACCAAGGCTGAAAGTTACATCATGAATTAAAATCAAAGTATATGTCGCACTCAAATACGGAATTATACCAATATTTAAAACCAAGAATATGCTTCGTTACTAAAGATCTAAAAAATACGTCGCTAATTAAAACCAAGATAGACATCAATAAACAAATTCGATATATATACTTATATCATTATCCAAACCAAAATACTCATCATTATTCAAAACCAAAATGCACATGTTGCCCTTCCAGTCTCATCCAATAATGCCTTACTTGTTGCGAAAAATAATCCGAAACACATTAGATCTCCTAATTATCTTACGATATTGTTACACATGCCCACATAATCTCATAAGTACCTATTGTACTCTTGTCATCTTTTACATGATGACTCGATGAATTGGCCTCATACAAAGGCATTCATCACGCCTGCTCTCAACCAAGCATTGTCGATTATTATTACATATCGTATTCGTTTCCCTTTGAAGCTTTTGGCATAATTATTCATTCTAACACTTAGGTTTATACCGCTCCGGTCACATTTTCCTCATCGTACCGACCTTGCCATAAAGTCAAGCCACCAGGACGATAATTCCAACATAAACACGGGTAATTCTAATTGGTCTAAACTCACTCTCATGGGTACTTTAAGCCACAATCGTCAACAAGACCTTTGGCAATGTCCACCCACCTTATTACATCCTAAATTCTCACTTGGGCGATTATACCCATTCACTTACAACCTAAGCCGCATCATTGGCCATGTAAAAGTGACATGGACACTCTGTGGTATATCCTATATCATAACACGGGGTCGATTCTTGGATTTGGCTAGTTTCTAGAGAGAGAAACACTTGAGAGAGAATATTCTAGAGAGAGAAAGTGTTTCTTTGTAAATGGAAAATAATGACTAGCTTACCTCTTCCAAAGTTGGAAGAGGCTATATATAGTACTTACAATATACCGGGTATTTGTACCCGACTTAAAACCGAAAAACGTACTATTAACTATTAAACTACGAGCTATAATAAACAGTAAAATACACGGGGTGACCGAGTCTTTTTCTAATATCTAACAATCTCCCCCTAAGGGAGGTCACCCCTGATAATACCAAACTTAATCACTTCAGTCTTTAGCTCGTGGACATTTAATATCTTGTACATTTGGGGTAGTGATCTTTTGATTCATCTTACGCTTGTCTTTGACTGTGATCTTGAGCTTTCTTGAGATCATCACCAAAACATAATCTTACATCATCTTGTAATGGATCGCCATCTTGTACACTTGAGAATGAATACATGACATCAGAGTTTGCGGAAGCTTTGACACCTTTATGAGGTCTTTCATAACATCATAACAAGTGTAGGTCGTATCTTAGCATTCGGTTATTTTCTTGACATTACTGGAGCTGGGTATCTCCATCTCCATCTTTAAATGATCCAATAATGAAACAGTTGGTAATAAAGAGAAAATTGATTTGAAAAGACAGTCTAAGTGTTTCTTATGAAAGACTTTTGTAACACTTCGAGAGTTTTGATTGTTTGTCAAATGATCAATAACCGTCAATTCTTATACTGGAACAAGATTGATTCACACAGAATCGCACCATCGTTTCTTTCCAGTTGTCACAAGATTGATTCTTATAGAATCGCACAAGTCACCTACCTAGAGCTTGTTTGATGTTGGCTCTAGCAGGATTTCCATCTTCATTGTGAAAAACCATCGTTTCACTCGGATGTTCTGGCAATATCACAATGATAATGCGTAGGACTCTTAGGATAGACTTGTTTCCACAGTGTGTGAAAGACAAGAGAATTGGATATGTGTCCTAATGAGATTAATTGACGATCTCTTGGCTCTAGACTCAATAGTGCGTTTTGGTTCTAGTAATCGGAGGCTGGAGCAGACTGCCACCTGTTCAATATCAACTAACTCGGAGTGAGAAAGTCAATAGATAACGTGTTTAGTCTCCGTGAGAAATGAAACAGAAATCTTTTGAAAGATTCTGAGTGGCTAGGGAGGGTTGTGCATTGCATCACTGGGTCCATGATGTCGATCTTCAATGTCAGCAATCATCTTAGTGATTCTGGCAGCATATGAATTGACCCGGTTTCTGCCTAAGTGAATGGAGGGCTTCTTTCTTTACACCCTTTATCTTTACAATTCTTTTTAATTCTTCAACCCCTTCAGTGCTTACCGAGACTTCATGACTAGAACCTTGTTGGGTTTATTCCAGTACTAGCTCCATCTCAGTCGGCACTTTTCCCTTATTCTCACTTTTACTCCTTTTCCATGTCATACCTAAGGACTTCTACACTAACTAGTGGATTGTCCCTGGGTAGATCCCTCCGGTTATGGCTGGATCATTGGGAATAGTACCTAACCTTACCAACCTTATAACTCCAATTAAGTAAAATGCATGGTCGGTCTTTTGGTACAGTTCTCCTTTCCATAAAACCAATTGAAAATTCAATTAAGGTACTTATGATATAAATATCAAAGCGTTTAGTACCTCGATTGTTTTTGACATTTTTCAGAAACGCTCCCCCTCAAAATGTGCTTCGGTATTCGAAATTGTTTAGCACGTTTGGGCGGAGTATATGAGTCCTAATAATCACTGTTCTTTATTATACACATATTTTAATCACATTTTCTCCCCTTATCAAAAATTTTAAACCCTTTGACATTTTGGATATCAATTGATTTAAATATGTTATAAAATTTGGGAGAAAAGTGTGGCCTTAATTCGCAAGTCGTGTAAGAGACATATAACTGCTCCCCCTCAATCGTTGAGGGATATAAATTACTCCTACACTTAACCATCAAGAGATTAACTAGCTACTAATGTACAAGGTATATTATTCACAATAAGAAATAAGATTGACCTTTTGATTGTAATGACGATGTCGTCACGTTGTTCTGTTGATCAGCCTGTAGTCAATATCTCTTATTCTTCCTCCAACAAAGCTTTCTAGACTTCGATAGATCCTTCTGATCTGTAGTCTTTTCTCGATTGCTGTGATGAAGTCTTTGCTTCTTCTCTTGTCATCCTCTGACCACTTCCTAGTCTCCATGCCCTTATTGTACTCGTACAGATGAAAGTCTTTAACCATTTGGTCCAGCTTTTCCATGACTCTTGTCAACGTCCCATCACTAAACTTGTGAAGCTCATTCAGCCTCATCAGCTTTCTTTGATTATTTCTGTCTCTGTAGACAACTGCTCTTGGCTTAGGGACGATCGTATAGTCTTCTTTGAAGTAATAGTCGGCTGCATCCCAATTAGGACGTTCAAGGTTGACCTTTGTTTGATAGCTTTCAATCCCGAGTTGCAAGTCTCCCACACATTCTGATCACCAGGTTTCTTATCCACATGTTGACTGCCGTGTGAAGACTAGTCTTGTCTGTCTTGGGCAAGATGGTTGAGCTTTTACTTGAATATTGAGAAGGAACAGATCTTCAAAATCATTTGGATGAAGATTTTTAAAATCCTTTTCCGAGATCTTGTATTCTTGATAATCAGCTCGGCGAAGAATTATCTCTCTTAGGTAGTTGTATCCATATTTTTCAAACACTTTGACACTGATCACACTGAGAATTCGCATCTGAGATCTGACTGCTCACGAGTCAGAGGACACACAGTGTTTGTTGAAATATGAATTCCTTCCTCCTAAACACCAATTATGATGCCAAAGACTGCACCTGATGCATATTCGCGTTTCACTCCTTACCACCAACGATGGACAATATCTTCAAGGCCAAAGTCTAGGTAACGAGCAGCTTTGAGCTTGATATGGATAAGCAATTCTCGCTCTCTTGTCACCTGTCAGAAGTTAGTCAAATCCTGTTTAGAAGACAAATTGTGGTTGAATAGTTACCTGACCTGTGGACCTCTAATGGGCAGTGGTCATATATATTTCTCGGAATTTTTGATGACCTCAGGATACTCAAATACAACTTAATATTGTCAGCAGCTTGTGGCATTCATCCATCTGATATTGAAGAAAGTCTTCCTTTGAAGCTTGTTCTCCTCAGGAACTTTATACGTTGTGGCGTATGTATTTGCCCAGTTATTCTCTGGTTCCGGGAAATCAATCAGGGGAATGGTCCATTCTGGTTCAGGTGTAGCAAGTCTCTCGCTTTCTGGAATCAGATTAAACCACGTAGTGGTCGACACCTTGGGAATGTGAGCATTGTCAATATCCTCTATATCTGAGACATTCCCTTCATCCTGCATTGGAATATCATCTAAAGATTGTTCAGAATGTTCTGATTCGGGATCAGATCTGTGCATCGAAGAGTCATCACCAGCATCTCTTATGTCAGTGATCTGCCATCCAGTTGAGGTGAGAGCTGGATGTTGTTTGGAAGCAGATGCATCAGACTCCCTTAGTTTCTTTGAACTTTGGTCATCATCTTTTGGAGGAGGTTGAGCTGACCCAGAAGCGGCAGAATCGAATCTTCTTCTCTTTGTTGACCTACCCTGGTTTGATCCAGCTGAAGGGCCTTCATCATCCATGTGCTCAGGGTTTGGTCCAGCAAGAGACACATGTAATTTTCCAGAGTCTGATCCAGTCTGGTCTTCTTTCATGGGCTCAGGGTCTGGTCCAGCCAGAGCCTCATGTGCTTTTTCAGGGTCGTCTTCATCATCATCACCATCATGCTTTTTCTTGTGGTCTTTAACCTTGTCTGCAACTTCCTTATCCATGGCATCTTCATCTGCTATCAAAGCTTCCATAAGAGCATGGTATAGATGGTAGTTGGCAGTATTTCTGTTTGCAGACTTGATCTTATTCATGTGTTTGAAAAGAGCACTCTTTAGATCAAATTCTTCAAGATCAACTTTATTAGTTGACCTAATGGAGTAAGTTGAATCTTGTTTCTCCTTACCTTGTTCCTTTTTGGCTCTGATAATCTCCTTCGAACTCTTTTCAGATTCTTGATTCTTGACAGACTCTAGGCCAGGCAACACAGAGTATTTCTTGATTAAATCTGCAGTGTGTCGTTCAAGAATTTTAAGGAGAGCATCATCAAGTTTTGTTCCTAGATATTTATCAACAGCCGTAGGAACTTGGGATTTGATTGAAGCCAAAACATCAGCCGAGTGATCAGTCTTCTTTACTTAGGACATCTCTTGCTCCAATCTTGCCACTCTTAGCTGAAGGGCGATGAATGGAGTGATCTCCGGGAGAGATGTGGTGATTGTTGTAGCTTCTGTATTGATTGGAGGAGTTGTGACCAGTGATGACGGCTTAGTAGATAAGACATCTGTGAAGGGAGAAATCACTGGAGGAGTTGATGTTACTGTCTGATGACTTGGATCAGGTATGGTGGAATCAGACTCCTCTCTAACTTTAGATTTCTCCTGATTATCTTCGGTTGGTTTGTCATAAAGAAATTGATCCCCAAAGTTAAAAGTGTCATCGAGATTTTTCATGGAAGACATAGAACCAGAATGACTTTTTGGTTTATCATCGATGACACGTTCGTCTGTAATGAGCTTCAGGTTTTCATGAACCTTTGGGTAGGCTGTAGCGAGGAATTCATCATCCATGTGCTTAGGGTTTGGTCCAGCAAGAGACACATGTAATTTTCCAGAGTTTGATCCAGTCTGGTCTTCTTTCATGGGCTCAGGGTCTGGTCCAGCCAGAGCCTCATGTGCTTTTTCAGGGTCTGATACAGGAATGCTTACTCCTGATGTTACTGTAGACGTGTCTACTTCATCTTGATCTTTGTCACCTTTAGGAGCAGCGGCTTCTGTTTCACTTTCAGTTCTTTCTGAATCAGACGTTGATGAAGATTCATGGATCACTTTCTCTGATGTGTCATCTTCAGGTTGAGAAGAGGGTCCAGTTGTCGAATCATGAGGAGTTTGATCACGCCTAACAAGGATAAACTGATCAGTAGTTCTTTTCTTCTTTGACAGATCGATCAGGGAATGAGCTACTTGTTCTTCGGTTACAATGGCCTTTCCCTTGCCCACTACTTCATGCAGTTTGGAAGTTGTTTTTGATATTGGGTCCCTGATCGTTACTCCTCCAACAGGTGCCCGACCTTATGGCAGAACGGTTGGATCCAAGCTAAGCTTAATAGCTCGTTCCATGTCAGCATCATCACCTTCTCCTTCTCCCTTTTCTTGATGAGCTTCCAAACTCATCTTCTTAGCCAGTTCGAGATCAGGATCATCATCTTCTTCTTGAGGAATAGATTCTTGTTGAGCTTCATCATCTTCGTCAACAAGTTGGAAAGTAGGCTTTCCCTTTCTAACTTTCTGTGGAAGCTTACGCTTGGAAGGTTTCTTTGTCGGAGGAGGAGCTGGCTTGGATTGTTTGACTGGTGTGGTGGTTGTGGGATTTTTGGGTGTAGCACGCTTTGTTGCAGGTTGCACGCTTGCACTTTCTTGAGGGGTTTTCTTTGTATTCTCAGCAACCATTTCCAGATACTTGGGATAATACGAGGATTGTTGAATGGCTTCAGTTATCAGGGGATCGGGAATTGCCATTCCAAACACTTCAACTGACTCACCTTTAGGGACAAACTTGAGATTTCCTAATATAAAATCATCTCCAGTATGATGAACAGCAATCAGGACGTCAATGGATGATGTTATTGCTTGCACGTGTATATTATCACCTTGGAATAAACCGTCCATAAGGAATTGAGCAGAGGAGTTACTTTCTTCTTTGGAGGTTCTTCAGACTGGCTTTGTGACTTGCTTTGTGTGAGAAAAATGTCTTGATCCCTTGAGTAAACTCTTCCCATAACAGCTCTGCATGATCAACATTAGATTGAGTGACGATTCCCCACAGCATTTGCAGAACTGGGTGTCTGGGTTTGTCACTGCCAGAAGTCTTTCCTGTCAAGCACAGACGGAGGTAACTCAAACGGTTGAGCTGGGATGACAGGAGTAATTGCTAATGCCTTTCTGAGAAGATCAGCACTTAGATCGAACCATTGTTCATCAATTTGACATCTATAAACCCCAGTCTTCTCGTCATATTTCATTGTATTCCAGAGTTGTTGCAGGTAGATAGCAGGAACATTTGCTGAGGCAGTGAATGCTCTGAAGAAGTTGGTATTACTCAAGATGTCCACTGATATCTGAAAGATAGGGTTCTTCTGAATCTTTTGAGCATTGAAAAGAAGGTTGCTTTTCCCGATTATTAACCACTGAGAGCGAGGTACAATCTGCTCATCTCATCTTGTAGGTTCAGGTGCAGGAATATTCTCTTCTGCCATCGTATCTGTTAAAGAATATCAACAAAGATAGACAAACATAGCATATAATCAACGTTAGATAAAGATGTTCGCCTTGAGTTTGACATGCCCTTGATATTCAGATTAGCACGAAGATATTCCACATTAGAGTCACTGGACATTGGGTTAAGTCAACATTGGTCAACCTTGGTCGATGGTCTAGAGATTATCTGATAGGCTCAATGACAAGTTAACTAAGCCTGTATGAGAGTCAACAAGACAAATGGTCCTTTGGAATAGACCTAAGAGGTTTATTGGGCTTATTGGGCCAAGACATGGACAATTAGCCTAAGACGCTGCCCAACAGATCACCAAACCGCCATGCAGTAGGTTAACATTCCGCCATCAAGAATATGCAGCCGCTATCTAACATTAAGCAAGATCCAAGGCATTTTAGATTATCTTAATCTCCTAGCAGACAGATTTAACACCCTACAGACAGATTTAACACCACCTTTCAGATTTATATCACCCTTTCACTTTCACATTTGACCATTTTATACACTGGTCAAAGACCAAGATGTTTAACAATTTTTTTAATCTCATTTTAATTCACTATTCTCACTCAAAAATTGATATCGACACGATTGCTATTTGTTGATCTAGTTGAATTATTTAATACCAGCTATTGTACGTATGGTCCACTTAACTAACGAAACAAGAATGGGGAAAATATGAAGGCTTGTGTTAATAGGAGTAATGGTTCAAAAAACAAGAAGATTTCTAGTCTTTGGTAGGATAATTTTTGTATTGTTTTTTTTATAGCGCAACTGAAAGCGGTACCTCTCACTTTTTTTTTGAAAAAAAAAAAATCGGTTTCGTTACCAAAGAATACGGAAAAGCCATCGACTTGAGCTAACAACATTGTTTGTGTTTCCTTAAAGTTCGCATCAATGACCACATTAATGATTTCTCTTTTTGGTTTTTAGGCTTAAATTGCTCTTTACACGTATTCATCTTTCCCTTTGCTCTGAAGGCGTTCTACCTTTTCTTTTTCTGTTTATGGAAACAGGGGACTAGCTCTTGGTGACGAGTGAGATGCCAACAGACGCCTCTTTTGACATTTAAAGGAACGAGATTTGAATCCGTATTGTTTCTAACAGTCATCCAGATGAAGATCGAGGGCACTTACTGAACTGTTTTGTCCCAAACGTCAATTTGGAAGCATGTTCATCAGATTTGAATTCTTTGGTTGAAACTCCTGACGTATGAGATATCAGTCTTTTTGGTAATCCAAACATCGAGGGAGGTCTTTCCTTTTTTAAAAAGGATTGAAGATGTACCACGCACTGGAGTTAGAAGTACTTGACTAGAACATTAAAAGAGTTTTGATTGCTTTATATGGGTTAGTGGATACTTCATTTTTGAACAATTTGGAGGTTTCACTCGTCAACTTTGGTGTGTGCTATAGGTGTGAAACAATCCTTTCCAGTAGGTATCCACCTATAGACTAACAATCTTGAATTTTACCCTTTGGTTTCCACCTAAGACAAAGATTAGGAGTGTGGGTTCTTCATGCACAGCGGAAGACGTTGTTTTTAGGATCACTTAAATGGACCGAACAAAGAAGTTCGGTCACTCGAAGATACAAAGACAAATAGTCTAGCTTCGACTAATATAGACAATGTATAATTTAGGTTAATTGGGCATTTATTGTTAAAAGCCCGAAGTAGCCAATTCAAAGCCTCTTTAGGTCTTATTTGTGAGGCTATATAAAGCCAATTTTTATTTTCATTTCTTGGTTTGACAGTATCAGCTAATCCATTATATTGTTCATCTTTAGGGTTTTGTAGCTCAACTCTGGGTCTTTCAATCTCATAAAGTTCTTTTAATTGTTTAAATTCTTTTGGTGATAATTGCATCTTGTGATTAATTCATGGTGATGAATGCCTAGGGATCCTACATTTGTTATCTGAGCCATAAAAGTGTGTGTGGGTTTGTTGTGTTATGGGGTGTTTGTGGACGTATTCTTAAAAAAGGTGGGTTTGTATTGTAGTGAATTTTTTCGTTGTGCTTATTTATTAGGTTCGCAAATTCATAACAATAAAAAAAAAGAGACGGTGGTTTTGGTTTGTGTTTTGGGTTCGGAAGTGGATTTCGTAAAAAAAGCTAGAAGGTTGTTTGCGTTCTTTGTTAGTCTTCATATTGCGTTTTGAGCACATATCTCATGTTGTACGTTTTGAGATGATTCATGTTGCGTTTTGAGAATATTTCAAGTTGCCGTGATTGAGCACAGACAGATTGCGTTTTGAGCATACAGGTTGCGTTTTTGAAGATTTCTATTGCGTTTTTGACTAAATCGCTCGCTGACCAAAAAATTTTCAAGCATGCGTTGTGGTTAAGTAAAGTCCATTGCATTTTGAACTTCATGTGTCATTTTGCGTTTTTTTGAGTTTGAGAATAAAATTTAATTGCGTTTTAGGAAAAATTTCATTGCGTTTTGTGGAAAGTTATCTTTGCATTTTGACAACAAGTATCATTGCTCTTTTGACCACCAAAAATAAGTTTGTTTGCGTTTTGCACTCTAACTCATTGCGTTTTTGACAATCCATTGCGATTCATTTCTTGATCATAAGCTAAGTTGCGTTTGCTTTTGATTTGGCCGCAACCACAAATTTAATTTTTATTGTCAGGTATTGTTCTGGAATAATTTTTATACAAGCTCGGTTAATCGGCCCTCAGATCGGTCACTAGTCTCACTTTCTCTTTGGAGTAAGTAGCCCTGGTCATTGTTTTATGGCCATTCGGAGTCTTTTAGGCATCTAACTTCTGATAGTTGGGGTAGTGGTGCTTTTGTTAACGTTTTGCTGTTTTAACTTCTTAAACCGTATAACATCCTATCTTACAGCACTTTAGTTCAGATCATTCTTATTGTTAACAAAAGTTAATTTCATAATGTCTAATCCATACTTATACAGTCTATGAGGTACACTCCAAGTGTCTGATCTAAATCTTTGGTTAATGTGGATTATCAGTTTGCAGTCAGGAGCATGCTCCAGGAAAGATATAGAACAGTTATGGCTCCGTTGCTTGCTGATTTGAGACTGAGATTGATGACAATACGTTCCCGTTATCATCAGTATCTTATTGACACCCGAATAGCACCAATAATGCTTCCCAACGTGAGGTATCTGCTGACATAACATTCTGATTAAGTTCTACTGATTTGATTGCCATCTTAACTGACTTGCAAACCCAACATAGAGGAAATGCTAAGGTTTTAAACCAAGAAAAAAGTCTTGGAAATCGATTACCTTATAAAATGAGAGCTTCTTCAAAAGGCTATAAGCATGAAAATTTGTCGTCTAGATACCCACAAGGTCCAAACTTGATCTTGGTTAAACTAAGTTTAGACAAGGACAAGCCCTAGTGGATTCAACGTAAATATGCGTAACGCTGAACTGGATGCAAGAAAAATCGGATTTGCTTAAATCCACTCTTTCAGGGAAAAGAATAAATCAATTGCATTTTTTTTACATTTGTAAAAATTGGGAATAAAAAAGATTTTATTGAGATAAAGGATATTTTAGAGATAGTTATCTAGATGAAATAGTTTGTTTAAAAGATAGAAGCTAAACAAAGTTGAAGAGATATGTTGCAAAGATTTAACATGCCAACACAAACTATTCCTTTGCACTTTTCATAAGGAAACCTAAAGCCCGCAAACGCTGACTGGCACAAATTAAGGGACCTCCTAGGTTCCCGTAAACCCAGGTCTGGTTATATGGCCATAGCGTGCTCAACCTGTTTTGTATGTGTGATACCCTTTTGCTCCCACTCACCACCCGTTAGTATTTGGTGATAGGTGAAGAGGTCTTAGGGTCACCAACGTTGTTAGCCATTGGAAAATAAGGTTATAGAAATAATTCTCCTGGGCTGTTCGGACCCGGGGAGGAGAGTGGCGAGGAGAGGGAGGAGAATGGAGTAGAGGATATGGCTTCTAAGATGCTAATGCCATAAGTTGTTCTCATATCAGGAAATGTCCCGAGAATAGGCGTATTGGCTTTCATGCCCCTAATAATTTTGCTTGTGTATTGCTAGTAACCCTGCCAAAACTGTGCTACTCCTTTTGTTCTTAACAGTCCAACTCCAAGTCATGTTCTGTTTCCTTCTTCATTTAGGTGTATTGATTGGGGTCTAGTCATTTTGTTAGGGATTCTTTATATTATTAGACGTACAGGAACAACACAAAAAACCAACTCTTTGTTTCCCGAATGGTGTTTTGATTATGCCACCTCAGTTTGTTGAACTCAACTATCGGTTCCATTTTATGGACCATTTCAAAAAAAACACATTGAATGCTTAATGAACAATTTTCAAAGAAGTAAAAGAATATGATGAACAGATTTTGATGACTTGGCCATGCGGAATCTCGAACGATGTTTCTTGAGTACAGCAACCTGACCATAGAGGAAGAACAATCTTATATTAAAAAATGACATGCTTTAATTGCTGATTGTTTAGAAAAAAGATATCTGCTCTTTTTGTGCTTTACTTCCGTTATTGTTGTGCCCCCTATTCTGAATGGCCTTTGCGTGATCTTAAGATCTGCAAGCGATAGGGAACCACACTTTTAAATTCTTGAACTTAAAGCTGAAGTTTTAATAAACATAAACAAACGGATGGTCATTGTATCTGGAAAACGTTATACTCCATTTTAAAAAGTCCCTTATTGATTTAACATACGTAAATTTTCAATAATATAAACAGTGCATAGACATTTCTAGTGGCCTCCAATGCCAAATTGTTTGAAATTTTAACAAGTAAGGAAAAAGCTTCTAAGGGTAAGATGACACTATCAAGAATTTTAGATGCTAAATCTGCATCATAAAGGTGTTGAATGTAGGTCCACTCTGAAGGTAGTGTGTGACCAACAGGCATTAGATAACTGGACAAGAATTCAGTTGAAAGATACGTTTACCTCCCTTAGGTTTTAGCTCTTGATGGACTTAAGGTAGAAAACTGTTAAGTCTGGAAATATAGACGACTATGATGTGACTGTCACAAGGCGAATACTCACTCTCGTACTGCGTTACACTGAAAAGATGTAATGCCCTAACTGCTGAGAATTGCCAAACTGAAAAATGAGATTGTGGCAAAAAGACAGTGGAACTGTCTACAGCTTTGAGAAGATAAAACCCACAAAGTACTAGCTTCATGGATGATACCAACAGTTCAAGTACGTTTTCCACCTCAAAAGAGCAAACTGGATAAAACCAACCCCGTTGCCTAAGAAAAAAAGCGAAGTTACTTTTCAAGAAACCCCTAGGACTTCAAAGAGACCCACACAGATAAAACCACCAGTGCAACAAAACAAGACGTAATGTTCCTTGTGAATCTGACTACAAGAACACCCAAACTGCCACTGAACTCCTACGCAAACCTATGCCAAAGTGCCATCACACTCGGAACACATCATATCTTGCCAATAAAAGTGTGAACGCGGGGAGAGCAGCATATCACAATAGAGATGTTTGAATGTTATTGATACATAATCAATTTGTGATGAATTCGTTCTTTGAAGGTCTGTGGGGAAATACCAAAAACCCCCCATAGGCCCCAAACATTGGTGTATATTCATACTATAGTAAGGTTTGGAACGCATACCAGAAAAATCTTAATGTGTAACATCTATTTAAGACAGCTTGGTGACCAATTGTGGACAGTTGTTGGTGTGTTGTTAAGCCTCAGTGGAAATCCACTGGACGACTCATTTCGTTGTTATGACTACATGGTCCTTTAACAAGGATAAATTGGAACCATTGTCTGAGACTTTAGAGAACTTACCCTACGAGCAGTTAGTTCTAGCTCCAAATGTAACTAGATCTCTAGGGTTCCCTGATTGCAAAACTTAGTGATCGGAAAGGCTGTTCCATAGGGGATTTCTGGTATTTTGATAATGCTTTAAATCTTTTGTTATTTGTGTTATATTTGAGAAAAAAAAAATTAGAGGGGAAGCGAAAATTCAAAAAATTTAGATTAATGGCTATTGCAGTTTATTTCAGACTGTAATACCCGGGTCTTTATCCCAGGGAGAGATTTTACGTGTACGTTTCAGTGCATTTATTTCTTTACAGGGCAATTTAAGTTGGTCTAAGCCCCGATCCATTTGTTCAATTAAAAATTTGTTTTAATCAAACAATGTTCGGAGTGGGTTTAACCTAAATCAAACATTGATCGGGTTATTGTTTGAGGGGGAGGAGTTTCAATTACTAACAGTTGTGGCAGGTCACAAAAAGAAAGTTACTGTTGCTGATTCTATTGCTGCTAGATGACACGATAAAAACCGCTTACAGTTCAAGACAGTTTCTATATCATTCCTGGTCTGGGTATTCTGAAGCCCTTGTTTCATTCTGCTCACTTGATATTTGTACTATTTCACCTCAACCTCATAACTTTTTGGGGGGAGGGCGAGATTTGATACATTTTATGTCACATTCTAGATCATAAACCATTCACATGTTTCATTACTTTTGATCGGGGGGAGAAAATGTGACTTTAATCATGTAAAAAGGATAATTAATGATTTCGATTGACTCTAATAATGCTTAAGTGAATTATCCATGCCTGTGCTAAACTCTTTCGATTATCGTACGCAAATGTGTAGGATTAGGGGAGCTTAAGTGATAATATGATCAAAATGTCAAGGTACCAAAAGTTTGTGTAATACACACAGTATCTTGATAAATGAACAAAGAATCTTTTGTTTCTTGTTTCGTGTGAAAGTATTCTTTGGAATGCTGAGGAAGAGATGTTTATTCCACCTGGGTATTAGTTGGAATGATATGCTCGGTCTCGGACTCGCGCCCACTAGTGAAGTGGATTTCCATAAATGTACTTGGTACAAGTTTGGATTTCCAAGGCACCTTTCATATCTTCGGGATATATTTCAAAACATCATCAGTAAGCAATTTGATTTTTAAACTTTCGTTTAGTGCCCCAAACAATATTTGTTTATGCACATTGAATGTTTTTTCAAATACTTTTTTGCCCACAGGCTCATCTTCGGTACTATTTGTATTAAGTAGTACAAAAATGAAAAAAAGGATTTATAGGTATAGTCAGCATGATAGTAACTGTTATGACTCACTTTTAACATTCTATTAGTTGGAAATATTATAGTGTGTTAGTTTCGGAACATCTGTTAGAGAACGTGCGAACATTAGGGAATCTCGATACTTAGGTATTAGAGGAATACTAGCTTGTTCACGTTGCCGGAGAAAGGGGCAAAAACCTGTTCCAAGGAAGTTCTTTGGAAATAATCCATCTGATCACTCAGGTTGCCAGTATTTCATACTTGTAATCTATTGATCCTCACGACGAAATCAAAGGTTAATGTAATCGACCAGATGTGTATCGTATATACTCGGGTCATTCCAAATATATATAACCTTTGTCGTGTTACATATGTTTTTCTAGGTAACACATTAAGTGGATTTTACATTAACAAAATGTTTTTGTTGGTGTCTAATATTGTTCTGATCATTGCGAAATGACGACTAAAGTTTTTGATGCAAGACATGTGCTAATATCCTTTTACCAACTGTATCTGAAGTCATTCAAGAAGTATTACATTCAATAGCTTCCGCGCCATAAAATTCTGAATCATCAATGTCTTCTTCAAATGCTAAACGGTATTGGAGATTAGATGGAAAGATTACTTCATCAAAAGCTTTCCGATTCCAACAAGATTATGAGCATGTGAGACTTAAGATCAGCGTATGGCAAAATTCAAAGTGAAAAGAAGAATACAATGTAATTCAAGAAGGGCTAAAGTTAAACACGTTAAAGATTCAAGATCAAGTCATCACATTCATGTTCTGAATAGATCATGATATGTTTCAGTGTTATTTGATGATTTACCAAAGCACAACAAGATGTAAGTACCCTATCAAAACGAGCTAAAGGCAAGCACGAGTGAGACTTTCAAACAACTTCGCATGACTCCTCAATCTAGGGGGAGATTGTTAGGAGCACATAAATGGGTACCCGAACAAAAGATCTTTGTCACTCGGAAGGATACATAGACAATAGATCTAGCATCGTAAAGGTCAATTTTGTAAATTTTTGTATTGGGCATTTATTGTAAAAGCCCGAAATGGCCCATTAAAAGCCTCTTTAGGTCTTATTGTGAGGCTATATAAAGCCATTTTATTTTTCATTTTCTAGGTTAGACACTTTGCTACCTCTAATATTTTTCATTCTTTTGGGGTTTGTTAGCAATACTCTTGTTTCTTTCAATCAAAAAGTTCTTTATTGTTTAATCTTTTGTGCTATTGATTTGTGATTAAATTCCATTGGAATGATCTAGGGATCATACAAAGGACTTATTGAGAGAAAAACCTTTGTCCTATACCATTTGCCTACCAGGTTTTGAGTTGGTTCTTTTGGGGTTCAACGGGGGGATTGTTGTTTCTGTCTTGGGGGACTGAATTTTAGCACGAGAATTCACCTTCTTCAGGATCTTTATTATACAATCATCTTGTTTGTGTATTAAAGAGATATTTATGACAAATCGAAACCAAACAAGATTGTTGGATGTCCAAGAAGAAACTAGAATTCCTAGAGTGATCTACTATGAGGGCTCATCCATTTGGACATCTCCACCTCTCACTTAGAGACAGGGAATACTCCTTATTTATTTTTCTTCGTTTTGGCTGGACTAATGCTTTAGGGTGGCCTTGTTGGTGTCTGCTCGTGTTGTGCGAGCGGCATTTACGTATGTCGTGGTAAGCGGAAGGGTTGTCGTGGGCTTCATGTCCGTTGCTTCCGCGAAGTAAGGTAGCTAGGTGTGTTACCTTTGCTAGTTGAATTACTGTCACGTAGGCGGGCTGGGATAGAGTAAAACGTGAGGGGGGGGAGTAGTTAGAAACAGGGGAGAGGAATGAGTAAAGCAATGGGGCGGAAGAGGGGAAAGGTAGTAGAGGGGATAAAGCAGGAAAACAGCGAACAGAACGCAGTAACCATGGGTGAGGAAAGTGGAACGACAGGGGAAAAGGGGGAAGAAGGAGGCAGAGCGGGACAACGGTGGCAGAGAAAAAACCCCACCTCCACCCAAAGGAGGGGTCAGTAGGGACACCCCTGAGTAGTCACAGCGCTGGTTCACTCCCTCCTGCCGGTGTCAGAGTGGTGGGTGCACGGAATGGCTCCGGAAATGGTAGGCGGGGGCCACGTGTTTATGACTGCTTGAGGACGCAGTTATACGGTGGCAATCATAAACCCAACCAAATAATGAGGAATGGCTGACTGTTTTTGACAAATCATTTTTCTCATCAACTTGAGGGGGCAATCGTGGTCTTGATATTCTAGCGTCGTGCTAGTCTTATATCGCATTCTCGGTTGATCTAATAACTAATTGGGTTTTAGATGATTGACTAAAGGCGGTTACCCAAAGATTGATGACTTTGGTAAACTTTAGAACTACTATAGTTCCTTTTTTAACTTTCTAAGTTCATTATTTTATGCCGCATTTGCAAAAACCTTTTCTGATCTGAGCTTTTAAATCAGCATTTGCGAAGGTACTTTGCTATTATTTGAGAAATTAAAGATTCATGTTGTTCTTTATTTCTTGAGGTGCGTGTCTTTTTAATTCGAATCATAAAGTTTCTTTGTAAGTCTGTTTCAATGCCTCATTGTCTTTATGTTTGCTCATTTGTCTGAAAGTAATTTAGCCACTACTGTGTTCTAAGTCGATGTTAATAGTTTCAATCACATCGATGTTATTTTTAATTTGGCTTCTTTACTTGTTTCCTTCACACATTTTAATTTGTTTCTTCCAAAGTTGCAACTAGTGTGGTTCTGGGCCGTAGCTGAGCTTTCAAATCATTAAATCACAAAAAAAATTCACAAAATTCAGGGACAATTCCTGATTCTTACATGGTTTGTTACTTTGACACTTTCTTCCTTTTGTTGAATTTGTATTTTCAAGTTGAAAAATTCAATGTTTTTCCAGTTGTAAAAATCTGTTTGAAAAGTTCATTGTTAAATTTCCTTTATCAACATTATCTTTTTGTTTGAGAAGCTCTGTTTTTAAGCAAAGATTCCTGGTCAATTCTCTCCTCCCCTTTATGACACATATTTGTTGATTGATGTAGCGAGGGGGTATTGCTATCAATATTTCCACAGATTGTGTGTCTTACTGGGTTTCAGATTGCTAGTATGCGGTTGTTCTTTTGCAAGGTTTGTAGTTTAGGAGCGTTCCAATTGTACCTCAGCAAATGGTCTTCGTATTTACTGGTCCGATATCTGCATCCACACACAGCTTGTGTGGTATGACTCCCTGAAAAACTGCTAATTGTTTTCTGCTTGTCGGGGCTTTGTCCCATACTTTTGTTGACAAACCACCCAGCCATCATACTGTCTTACGAATATTTGACATTTTCCTTTGCCTTGCATCTGAGTTTCAATCTCATGATTTGCTGGAATGCTCATTGTTGTTTTCAATGCGTTCAAATTGCTTTTTGATACTAATCAAGCTGTCAGCCATTGCTTGATCTGGATTGATCTGAATCTCTAGACTGCATCTTGACCCTTGACTTAATTTGATGCTTTGAAGTATTTCATCATGCAACTGACTTCCATTCTCATTAGTGCATTAAGTTCATTTTCTTTCATTCCAGGTTCTCGAGGTTAACTCACGTTGTACGTACTAGGTTCAAACAGCGCTGGGTGAAAAGTATTACGAAAAGTCTTCGTTCCAACCTTGATTCAGTAAGATCCGTTGATTACCCCTTTTGACGGAAAGAATGAAGAAATTCCTTGAACTGTGTTCTGAGTGCTTGGAAGACCACAGTTCTTTGCATTAACCCCATGAAGATTCTCTCTTTCAAGTTGTAGCCTTAACTGATCCAGATTATGATACATCTTCAATTTGAAAGTTGATGATCTTCACCAAAGAATGAGCGAAATGCTGGTTTAAAGGCATCAACAGCATAAGGTCCAATTAAGGAGATAGAAATCATTAAAGATGTGTCTCGAGTTGTTTCAAACCATGTCATGCAGAAGATGGTGTGCCTTTTGTTTTTGCGAGTCGTTGCGTCAGTTTGAAAAGCTCTCTCTTCTTTTTGAATTAGAATTAGAGATTCCATTGGAAAATTCGATTGTTGTGAAATAAAATTAAGGATTTAAGTAGATAATGTGATTGAATGTTGTGGGTTTTAATGCAATTTTATTGTTTCACGGGATTTTACAAGTCTATGATTAAAACGATAAAAGATTAACGGGGCGGGAGATTTTACAAAATAAATAGAAAACCGTGATTTTGATTATGAATATTCGTCTGATGTTAATGGATGTTTGTTGTTTGAATTTATGCAGTTTAAGTCTTGTTTAGGTTAACGGTTTGTTATTTGGCCCTAAAATATTTGAAGTTTGACCAAAACACAAAATTTATCCTATTCCAAAAAAAAAATAAATATAAAAAATTTAAACTTTGTGTGTTAAAAATTTAGCTAAAAGGATATTGTAAAATTAATTTTTCTTAATTTTTTCCCGCCAAAAATAATTTTGAATTTTTAACAAAATTTTTACCCTATTACCAAAATTTAAATTTAGTGTAAAAATGAGCTAAAAAGGCTATAGGAAAAATTAATTTTTTCTTAACTTTTCCCGCCAAAAGTACTCTTATATTTTTTCAAACTGTCACCAAACCGCTGCCAAATAAATCAAGCAAACCGCCTCTTATATTTTTGCTAACTCGTCGGCTTAATAAAATAATCAAACCGCTGCCTATAGTGACTAACTCGCTGCCTGTTCCTTTGAGCAACTCGCCGTTTTAGCAACTCGCCGTTTTAGCAACTCGCCGTTTTAGCAACTCGCCGTTTTAGCAACTCGCCGTTTTAGCAACTCGCCGTTTTAGCAACCCGCCGTTTTAAAATAATGCAAACCGCCGTGCATTTTCACTTTGGGCATTATAACGTTTCATTTTTGCCAATATAATAATCAACCCGCCGTGGCAACCTGTCAAACCGCCCGCTTATCTTAAGCAAACTCGCCGCGTGTTTTGTCAACTCGCCGGCAATTTAAAATATTCAAATGAATTTCAACTCGCCGTTGACCAGGTCAAACCGCCGACCTGACAACTTTCGAAAAAGGTTGGATTCTTGTCTCTCCTTTTTTGTCAACTGCCTGGCAAGAAATCTTTAAAATAGTCAAACCGCCTATGTAGAACTTCAAGTACTAATTGAGCAGATTTAAACCAATTAAGCTTTCTTAACACGAATATAAGCTACAATCATTACTATATTAAGTGTGTTATTAACAAGATTAAACACACAATAAAACTCGTTATATCATTGAGGATCTTCAAAAACTCCAAGCAAACTATCGACGATGAAAACATAGAAGAAAATCGAACCTGTTAATCATTTGTAATTGAACTGGAGCTTATAAGGATCACAGTCATATAGGCAAACAATATACCTTCCTTAGATTTGAGCATGAAAAATACAGCAACGATTAACCACCTAATGAGCTCAATCCTATGATTTTGAGCCGTTGGGTGTTTTTTGAGCAAAAAATAAGCCAGAATTGAGCTTAATTAACCAACAAATAAAACACGATCCACCCCCATGGCTTGTTTACACAATTGTAGGTTCCTCGAATTAACACAAAACATGTATAGAATTAAAGAGATTAGAGAGAGAAAGTTAGAGAGAAGAATAGTTGAGAGAGAAAATAATACACACTACAAGAGTGTGTGTAAAAATGAGTGTATAAATGCTTACCTCTTCCAAAGTGGGAATGAGGTTATTTATATTCTTACAATTACACGGGTATTAGTACCCGGTTCAATACCGAAAAAGTCATACTGTTTACATTTAAACTACGAGCTATTTCACATGTTACAGTAAAATACTCGGGGGGTGACGAGTCTTTTTTAAATATCTAACAACTTAGGAACTAGACAGGTTTTGTGGTTAGATGAATGATTGTAACCAATTTTGGAGGGTGTTAGGCGCTGGAGGGTTTTATGTTTAAAAATTGCTAGGAGTGTAAGAACAAGCATGGTTAAGTTATAAGAAGCATGGACATGTGTAAGATGGATTTAACAATGCTCAACGCATCACTCTACTTTTGCTCATGTTTCTAAGCCCGTTTGCCCTTCCTTGCATGCTTATGAGACAAGAAATAAGTTTATACATGGTGGTTTAAGGTTTAGAGTTTATATGGTGGTTAAAGGATATATTACTTTATGAAAAAGATAACTTAGTGGAGGTTTTAGGGATTTAATTCAAAAGATATGTGTGTTTGTATATAGATCCGGTTATGGGTTGATTTTGTAAGTTTTTAGTAATTTTTGGGGTATTGGGTATTATAGTGGGTATTTGTTGAAGTGTAGGTGGGTTTATGGTTTGCCATGCATGCAAAACCATAGTTTTATTGCGTTACGTAGACGTTTTACGTAACCAATAAAAATAAAAAGCGTAAAGTTATAATTTATCATCCTAATAACTTTATAACACTTACTTGACGTAAACATTTAATTGTTTGATGCCTGTTTACGTTAAATGCTCATTTTTAGTTTACGCGATTTAGCTTAACGATAAAAATTAAAAGTAAACGCGCAAAAGCCTAAAAATAAATAATTGAATAAATGAAGTCGTAAATGACCTGAAAATGCGAGATGTTACAGTCTCCACCCGTTAGAAGAGCTTTGTCCTCAAAGCTTAAGACGTTGTAGTGGATGAAGACGCTTGATTCGTGAAGAGATTCGTGCGGTAATGTATTTTAAACGGAATCTTCACTTTTACATGTGTAACTCTAGGACCTTCCTCGAGTTCCAACGAACCTTAACGAGTGGTATACGGCTCGATTTATTGTTTGAGAACTCCCCGTTCCAAATTTCGACGGGCTCTTCCACATATTGGTTTATCATCAATATGTAGTCCTTCTAACGGAACGGCTAATGGTTCGTCGGCGTAACATTTCTTCAAGTTGGATACATGGAATGCGTTGTGAACCCTACTCAACTCTTGAGGGAGTTCAAGCTTGTAAGCAATAGATCCAACCATTTCCAGCACCTTGAAAGGTCCAACATATCTAGGATTTAACTTCTCGCGTTTTCTCTATCTATAAATAAGCACCTACAATCTCGCCTACTTTCAAGGTGAAACCTTCCAACTTGGAATTCCCATCGGCTTTACGATTTTAGTCCGCGTAACTCTTTTGTCGGTACGATCGGGCTTGAATCCTTTGTTGATATGGATGATCTTCTCGGTCGTTTCGTGAATATAAATCTGGGACCGGTAAGTTTGAGCTTCTTTCTGGACTTTGGCCAGTTCCAAACAACCAGGTTGAGTGAACGACACTTTCGACCGTTTAATGTGTCTCGAATGGTGCTTGCCTTGATGCTAGCATTAAGTTATTAATTTCAGTGTTGTTATATGAAATTAGATTTTTATTGATTGATCTTTCGACTAACCTGTGAACCAAATGCTTGTGATTGGGAGATTGAGTGTGTGTCAGACACTTCCGGCCCCCCCCCCCCCCGCGATCGCGCCGCGCTCACGCTCTCAGTACTGTGTCTAATATGACGTTAGTGATAACCGCTCCTGTAGTGATTATTTAGTTCCGTTATGAGATGTGTCTTGACGCGACGAGACTAGTGTGTGTATAATCTAGCTCATTCGATGGGGGTATGAGGATTTGAGTTGACTAAATGTTACGCGAAGCCTCAGACGCGGGTCACGACTCAAGATGATTGAGAAGGTATTCCATGCCTCGCGACCTACACTCCTTTATGTCAAACTTGCTAGTTTCTCTGTGGGGAGTCTGGTTTCTCTAATTGGCGTAAATTATTACAGGACTTAGCAAAAGGTCGGTCAACTATTCACCCAAATGGTTTCGTCATGACTCTTGCTCGGTGGATTTAGGAAGCTTTGTGACAAAATCCATTGTGATATTGTCCCACTTCCTTTGAGGTATTTTGGATTATACCAACAATCTCGATGGTCTTTGGTGTTCAGCTTTAACCCTAGCACACGTCAAACATTTGCTAACATAGGTGGCGATGTCGGCCTTCATATTGGGCCACCAATATAGCTTTTTCATGTCTTTATACATTTTGTCAAAACCCGGATGGACAGAGTATTTGATTTGTGGTACTTGTGCATGCATTTGAGTTGTTTTATATATATATACTATTTGACGAAATTGCTCATATCCAAGCTAGTACCCAAAGGCTTCTGAAGTGATCTCCAGAAATTTGATGCGAATCTAGGGTCGCGATCACAAATGATTGAGACAGGTATTCCATGCATCGTAACTACCTCCTTTAGGTACATTCTCACCAATCTCTCCATGGAATCAGTTTCTCTCATTGGCGTAAAGATTGCATACCTAGTAAGTTGGTTAACAACCACACAAATGGTGTCATGACCTTGCGACGACTTAGGAAGCTTTGTGACAAAATCCATGGTGACATTGTCCCACTTCCATTGAGGTATCTCGGGTTGTACCAACAATCCCGATGGTCTTTGGTGTTTAGTCTTGACCCTAGCACACGTCAAACATTTGCTAACATAGGTGGCGATTTCGGCCTTCATATTGGGCCACCAATAAAGATTTTTCATGTCTTGATACATTTTGTCAGAACCCGGATGGATAGAGTATTTTGATTTGTGGGACTCGTGCATGATTACAGTCCTTAAATCACCATAACATGGCAACCAACTCCTTCCATTTAAGCATAGAGTTCCGTCGGTACGGGGTTCCAACTTTTCCTTCGGTATATCCTTCCTGATCATACCTCCTACGTCTTCCTTCTTGATGTTCTCTGGTTTTTGTACTTCTATTTGAGCTTCCAAAGTTTGTTTGGGATGATCCAAACCAATAGTCATGACTAAGGCTCGAACCCGTAATGGCTTAATCCGTTCTTACGGCTTTAAGGCATCGACCACTATGTTTGCTTTCCCCGGGTGATAACGAATTTCATAATCATAATCACTGAGCAACTCTAACCAACGACGTTACCTCATGTTCAACTCCTTTTGGTCAAGTATGTGTCGTAAACTCTTATGATCTGTGAACACCATACGCTTGGTTCCGTACAAGTAGTGTCTCCAAATCTTTAGAGCAAACACCACTGCACCAAGTTCCAAATCATGAGTAGTATAATTTTTCTCATGAATCTTCAACTGTCGTGATGCGTAAGCAATCACCTTCTCGTTTTGCATCAACACCGCACCCAATCCTTTATGCGACGCATCACAATAAACAATGAAGTTCTCAGCTCCTTGAGGGAGAGCTAAGATAGGTGCGCTACACAACTTATTCTTCAATGTCTGAAAAGCTGCTTCTTGCTTGTCACCCCATTCAAAGGCGACTTTCTTCTGAGTAAGTTTGGTCATTGGCTTAGCGATTTTTGAAAACCCTTCAATGAATCTTCGGTAGTATCCAGCAAGACCTAAAAATTGACGAATCTCCGTTGGTGTTTTAGGAGACGCCCAATCTTTAATAGATTCGATCTTGGCAGGATCCACGTGAATGCCTTGACAGTCAATCACGTGACCGAGAAATTGTACCTTAGGAATCCAAAGTTCACATTTAGAGAATTTAGCCTATTGCATCTAATCCTCCGTCTTAAGCAGTTCTAGGAATTGCCTTAAAGATGTTCTTCATGTTCTTCTTGTCCTTTGAAATAAATAAAGTATATTCATGATAAAGATAAATTACAATAGATCTAGTGTAAAATACTCATATCCGTTTATGTACCTTAAAATAACCATATTAAGCCAAAACTGACAAAAATGGCAAAAATATGCTTGTATTTGTGTTTTGTGTGTGCAGGTATGGATCAAGTCAAAATAGCAAGAAAACAATCAAAACCGGGCAGGGACGGACTACGAGATTCTGGAAAGAGTACAAAGCCGAAGCCAAGAGAAAAGCCCAAATCCTTAGCACCACTTCTCTTTTATGATAAACACAAGGACCAATCTTGGCTCCCTCCCAACGTTATTTATAATTGAAAAAGAAGAAGAAGAAAGAGAGGGGCCACTTTGTGTTACAAAGCAAGTTCTACGAGATTTTACACATTTCAGCTTATAAAATAGGCGGGTGTAGAATTCCATTCATATTCATTGTCTTCCCTAATTTCACTTCACTCAAAATAATAGGGGTTTTTAATTTAGAGGGTACAATGGACAATTCGGTTGACAAGGACTGACATGGCAGAGAATTACATCACCAAACCCTCCCATTGGCCATTCCCCATCAAAGAAAGCCATGTCAAACAATGGTGAAAGCATAAATTAATGTGGGTTTTTGTACTCCTTCAACACTCAACACCCCGCCCCACCTAAAAATACTCACAAAGACGCTACAAACGTCACATCATTGAATTGCCAGCCTGGCAATCTTCAGGTGTCACACAATTGGATCATCGGTCTACAATTGATGATCAAGTGATTGAAGAAATGATTGGCCAGGATTAAAAGTTTGGAGAGCAAGGCAAGAGGGCCTAGAAGCTTCAGCTTGGCACTATAAATAGGCCTCATTCTCACACACATAAGGGGGTCGTATTTTTCTCTTTATCTAATTTTTAGTAATTTAGTCTAGCTTAAATTCGTGTTTTTATGTAATTTTCCTTTTTCAAGTAATGTAATCAGCTTCTTTAATTAATGAAATTCAGTTTTTAGTGTTTTAAATCTCATTTTCAAAGCTCTCCTTTAAAGTTATAAGCTCTCTTAATAAGCCATATTGTCTCATTAAGCTATTAAGCTCATATTAAGCTCTTTCAGTCTATAAGCTGAAATAGAGCTGTTTGAATTCAGAATTAATCTTATCTAAACCTTAAATCAAGTTAAATCTATTATGGATCTTATTGTATTTGAGCTATTTTGGAATGGGGGTCTTAACTCTGGAAGAGATCCTAAGAACTTTACTTAGCTTATTAATAAGCTAGGGAGCTTGTAGCTGCCTTTATTGGTCTCGTGTTTTAGCCTGAGGGTTTGTATGTTTCTCTTTCATTTTCATTTAAAATTCTAGTTTTAATTAATGATAATATTTGCTTGCTATGTGTAGATCTACTTATTTGCGTATTCTTCTTTGGCTTGTTGAGTGTTTTATATCATCGTCTAGGCTTATTAGTTGTTTGTCTCTTCTCTGTTTTTGTTTATATAGTTATAGATCATTGTTATTAATTTCTGTTCATATAAAATTATTAAAACCCAAAAATATTAGTTTAATTAGTTAAGATCTTAGAATTTTACTTATTCAGTTGTTTAATCATGATTGCTAAGTTTGTTTTAAGCTAGTTTTTATCTGGTATTTAGTAGTTGTTCATTAGATTTCTCTTTAAAAGTTTTTCTAAAACCTGTCAAAATGATAAAGGGGTGTTTGGTTTAGTGCAATCTCAAATTTGCACTAGCAGTTCCAACATAAGTTAGTACTGCTGAGCCTTTACACTACCAGTACTAACCATAAAGTTAGTACTGTTAGCTTTAATTTCAGTAGGATTAAGTTTGGCTTTAGCTTATTTGGACTTTAGTTTTAGTTTTCATTATTTAGTTTATATTTCATTGATTATTTTGTTTTCAAGAATCAACTGATCAGCAGTACTTTAACCTTGAAAGTACTGCTGAATATTTAACTAGCAGTACTTTAACCTTAGTTAGTATGCTGTGTTATCACGCTTAATTTAGATAGTAATTTTAAGATTGAAGTTATAAAATTCAGTGGATTTAGGTTTTCATATTAGCCTTAATTTAGTTTAGTCTTAAATTTTTTTTTTCTAGTTATTATCTTAGTTTATTTTGCTGTCATAAAGTCTAAAAAAAAAACCTTGAAAAATCCAAAAACAGTACTTAGAATCTTTAGGATTTAAATTTGATAATTCAGCTTTTAAATCTAGATTTTATAGCTTATTTAGATGGATAATAAGTAGTTTGATAAGTCTTTAAAGTTTCAAAGCCCAGTTTAGCTTAATAAGGTTTTTTTGCGTACTTGGATTTTGGGTCACTTTCTTTTTCTCGAGTTTGCTTATTTCTGTTCAATTTCAGTAGCATAAAGTAGTTAAGCTTTAATTTTCTTTTCATTCTAGATTAAGCACATCATAAGCTTTTCAGAACTTCTTTCCTTTTTCATTTTGAGCTAGTTTTGAGTTTTTTATAGCTTATTTTCTAAAACTAAGGATTAAACCTCACTTTCTGTAATCAGTTTAGAAATAAGCTCTTCAAGAGCTTATTAATTGATTTCAGACCATAGTACTTTTTTATTTTTGTTACACTAGTCTTTTATAACTTAGCTTCTGTTGAGTTTTTCATTTTAAGCACTTTTCAAATTTCATCTTATTTCGGGTCTTAGTTTGTTGTCGGGGTAGATTCTCGGGGTAGATAGTGTAACTTTTTAATTTAGTTGTTTACTAAGTTTGTCCCTCCGTTAGTTAGTAGCTTTTCCCGTTAAACCTTTTCCTTTTTGCACTATTCGTCCTTAGATTATATTTTAGTTAGTTCAACTTAGTTTTTATATGTATTTAGGGCTTAGTTCTTAATTTGTTAATTTGTTTATTAAAGTTTAAAATTAGGGTTTTTACTTCTAGAAAACATATTAATATCTTGGCTTCCATTAAAATTCAGGTTCACCGAACTTAATAACGTTGGTCTCATAATTTCTTAGCATTTGGGGATAACGACCCGCGGTGATCATACTTGCTCCGGTTTAATATACCGTATTTTTATATTTATTTTTATATTTATTTTAGAGATTGGAATTTTATCAAGGGTAACTTGGTAATCTTCTTAATTACTCTTTTAAAGTATTATATTTTATATATTTTACGTGTATATAAAACTTGCGAATCAGTTTTTGGCGCCGTTGCCGGGGACTAGTGTTTACGATTCCTACGTTTTGTGTTTGTTGATTTGGTTTGAAGATCCTTTCGTCCTCGAAAGTTTCATTCTCGTTTTAAAATTCAAAAGTAAAAAAAATATAAAAAGTAAAAAGTAAAAAATATTTTCATTTTCTTTTTAATATAAGTAAAAGATAAAAATAAAAAAAAAATAAAAAATAAACAAAGTTGGTAATCGAACACCAACATATAATATCTTCCATTGAGATATTATCATTTCAATTTCCGGTGAACTTGCAATTGTTCCCAAATCGTAATCAATGTTTATCACTTGGACATTTTTCCGTGTCTCTACCAAGTACGGTACTCACCTATGAAAAGCAATTTCGAGTGCTACGTGAAGTTGTTGATATTTGGTTTATGTCTCTTCGTGTAACCGTTTAAAATTCATTGCTAAAAAAAATTTGTGTAAAGTTTTTGCTTTTTAATTGTTAATTTTTCTTTTATGCGCACTCGTCTCGCCATCTGTAGACCGTTGTCCAACAAACAAAATCTTCGGTGTTGAAAATTTTGATTTGGTTGAACCAATGTTGAACAAAACGTTGTTCAATGGCCGTCAATACGGAACAATGGCCCAAATGTACAAGACCAATCGAGGGTTATGAGATGCTATTGTTGTTCCACCGATCAATGCTTAAAGTTCGAGCTTAAGCAACCTTTAATCAATCTTGTGCAAAGACAATAAGTTTACGGGTAGACATGATCCCACAATCACCTTCGATATTTTTTAACAAATTCACTTTCAACGTTTAGACTTCCCCGTAAGTTCCGAAAAGCTTCGATAAAGGTTTTTTTGCTTTTTTACCTTTTTCTCTAGACGGGTGAAGCACGAGGTTGGTTAGACAAGGAAAACACTCCAAGAATCAATTCTCTCCATGGGACGACCTTGTTTCAAAATTTTATAATACAATACTTCCCACCTTCAAAAACCACTTTCTATCCGGTATGAGTTCATTACTTTTTATTCAAAAACCTAACGAAGCCTTTAATGAAGCATGGGAACGTTTTAAAGGGTCTCATTTGTAATGTCCCTCACCATGGGTTTTCGAAATCCACAAACACGTACTTTTTGATAATTCTTGAATTCATAACAATCATGGATGCCTTAGATTCATGCAGCAGGTTGGCAAACTTCTTAGATAAGATGCCTCAAGAGAGGAGTAGCGATTATTGAAAAGCAAGTCTAAAAGTTCGTTACTCCAGTAGTCGTGCTAATGATTCAAGAAGTGAGTACGGATGCATCCTACTTTCCTATTTCTTACACCTCTAATAATTCTTTCGATATTCAACAATACTAGCGCTTCTCTCTGAGGAAAGTTGACTATCAAGGATGACAAATGATGAATCCAAATGAAAGCTTTAGATGTTTACTAATCCTGCACAGTCAAAGACAGTTGAGGAAGTAGGTGTCACTTGTGGATCAATATCACCATTTTAACCTTTGTCCGATTTTAACTCGAGTGGGAAACGAATTTTTCCCGTTTTTCATGACAATATACAATCTATTTCAACAAACTGCTGCCGTTTGGACATTAGTTCTCCAATGAAACCCTACCTTCCAATCTGGCCAAGTTCAAATGAAACCACCGGGTTCAATCAACCGATTGTTCAAGGCAACCAAGGAAACCAATACCGGTTTCAATCAACCGAATGTTCAGAATAACTAAACCAACCAAAACCGATACCAAGGAAACAATTACAATTCAAATCAAAACCGAGGAAATTTAAATCAAAACCGTCAAAACAACCAAGGAGCCGTTTACCAAGCACCACCGTACCAACCACCAACAAATCAACCTTTAATCAATCAAGCTTTACCTCCTGGTGTTTCTAAAACAGATTTTGAAAGTTATGCTAAAGCTAATGATGCGAACATGAATAACTTACAAATGAAGTTGGATAATTTTCAAAGAAACCAAAATGATTTTCAAAGAGTTTACAATGATTCTCAAAAGAAGCAAGATGATTTTCAGAAAATGATGCTCAGTTTCATGCAAAGTTATCATAGCAATCAACCTTCAAGTTCAAGTACTTTACCAAGCAATACCATTCCAAACCCTAGGAACGAAGCCAAGGCAATTACCACACGAAGTGGTGCCTCATATGATGGACCTCCGATTCCACCGCCGGTGGTGGAAAAGGAACCCGAGGTGACAAAGGATACGGAGCTACCAAGCACCGAAGACATCCAACCTCCTTTGGTCCATGACTTAGGAAAAGACAAAGAACCAATCGAAGAGCCTTCTTTCGTTGCTAACAAAGCCAAACCTAGTTTGCCTTACCCTTCAAGACTTGCAAAAGAGAAAATTCGTGAAAAGGATGATATCCTAGCTTCAAAGTTTATGGAAATTTTCCGTAATCTTCACTTTGAGCTAAGTTTCGCGGATGCTCTCATTCATATGCCAAAGTTTGCTCCAATGTTCAAAAAGATGCTTAATAACAAAGACAAGTTAATTGAGTTAACCAAAACACCTTTGAATGAAAATTGTAGTGCGGTTGTCCTAAAAAAGCTTCCAGAAAAGCTAGGTGACCCCGGTCGATTTCTCATTCCATGTGATTTTTTAGAGTTCGATAGTTACTTAGCCCTTGCCGATTTAGGTGCTAGTATCAATCTCATGCCTTTATCCATTTGGAAAAAGCTTCAACTCTCAGGCCTAACTGAAACAAAAATGGTGTTAGAATTAGCCGACCGTACAATTTCCAAACCAACCGGTGTAGCCGAGAATGTTTTTATCAAGGTAGGAAAGTTCTACTTTCTGGCCGATTTTGTTGTTCTTGATTTCATAGCCGATCCTCGAGTACCGTTGATACTCGGGAGACCTTTTCTTAGGACAGCTCATGCTTTAATCGACGTATATGAAGGAGAGATAATTCTTAGGAATGACGATCAATCTTTGACCCTTAAATGTGGTGATACTCCTTCTATTTCGTACAACAATTTCGAATCATTGAAGAAAGTTGATCTCATTGATGTCACATGTGAAGAGTACTCACAAGAAGTCTTAGATTTTTCCGACTCAGTTGCATATGGCAATCCGTCTCCCGGATACGATCCGATTGTTTCAAATTCTTCTCCGACACTCACTCCTTTTGATGAAAGTGATTTTCTCCTCTTCGAAGAAGCCGATGCTTTTATTGCAATCAATGATGAGCAAATATCAACGGAAATTAATGCTACGTACTACGATCTTGAGGGTGACATTCTCATTCTTGAAGCACTTCTCAATAGTGATCCATTACCTCCTCAACCAAACCAAGGTGATTATTTACCGGAAATTCAAAGAGATCTTAAAGTTGTTGAACCAAAGAAGTCTTCAATCGAATATGCTACTTCTTATGAACCAAAAGATGAACTTCCCGAAGTCGAACTTAAAGAGTTACCTCCGCATCTCGAGTATGCGTTTTTAGAGGAAAATAACAAGCTTCCAGTCATAATTTCAAAAGATTTGAGCCAAGATGAAAAGACCTCACTCGTTAACGTTCTTAAAAACCAAAAATAAGCAATTGCTTGGAAACTTTCTGATATTCGAGGCATAGATCCAGAGTTTTGGTCTCACAAAATCCTTTTAGAAGATGATTACGAACCTTCCGTCCAACATCAAAAGAGGGTTAACCCAAAAATCCACGACGTCATCAAGAAAGAAGTAGAAAAACTTCTTGACATAGGATTAATTTATCCGATCTCGGATAGTCCATGGGTTAGTCCAGTCCATTGTGTTCCTAAAAAGGTGGTATGACCGTTGTCAAGAACGAAGAAAATGAGCTGGTGCCTACAAGATTAGTCACGGGATGGAGAGTTTGCATCGATTATCAAAAGTTAAACGAAGCAACTTGTAAAGACCATTTTCCGTTACCATTCATGGACCAAATGTTAGAGCGATTAGCCGGCAATGAATTTTATTGTTTCTTAGATGGTTTTTCAGGGTATTTTCAAATCCCAATTGACCCTAAAGATCAAGAGAAAACTACTTTTACGTGCCCATACGGAACTTTCGCATACCGTCGTATGCCATTCGGTTTGTGCAATGCACCCAGAACTTTTCAACGTTGTATGATGGCTATTTTTCACCACATGATAGAAAAACGATAGAAGTCTTTATGGACGATTTCTCAGTTTTTGGAGATTCTTTTTCCTCGTGTCTTGCCAATTTAGATAAAATGCTTAAAAGGTGTGAAGACACCAAATTAGCACTAAATTGGGAAAAGAGCCATTTCATGGTTAAAGAAGGCATTGTTTTAGGACATAAGATCTCTAGAAAAGGAATTGAAGTCGATAAAGCCAAAGTTGATGTAATTTCTAAGCTTCCTCACCCAACGACCGTTAAAGGAATTCGAAGTTTTCTCGGGCATGCTGGATTCTATCGAAGATTTATCAAAGACTTTTCCAAAATCTCTCGACCCATGACCCATCTCTTAGAGAAGAACACTCCTTTCATTTTTTTGGAAGATTGCATTCTTGCCTTTCAAACATTGAAAAAGAAGTTAACCAAAGCTCCAATTCTCATTGCTCCCAACCTTTGAAATATGTGTGAGAGCAAGTGATTATGCAATAGGTGCAATTTAGGGGCAAAAGGATGAGGAGCTCATGTTGTCTCGACCAATTCATTATGCTTAGCAAAGTACGATGAGTCCGAAGCAGAACTCAACGTACACAACAAAGAGAAAAGAGATGCTTGCCGTAGTTTGTTACGCTTTTTGAGAATTTTCGATCTTATCTTATCATGAAACAAAAGTGTTGTGTTACATAGGACCAGTCCGCTTTGAACTACCTTTCAACAAGAAAGATGCCAAGGCAAGATGTGCTTAGATGGTCTTTACTTCTTCAAGAATTCGATTTTTCGTGATTGTACCAAAGGAGCTGAAAACTACGTAGCGATCACCTCTCTCATATTGAAAACCGTCATGAGAATGTTTTTGATCCTAAGGGAGATTAATGAATCCTTGCCTCTTGAAACATTAAATACGGTGTACTTCTCATGATGAATCAAAGTACGCCGTGGTTTGCCGATTAGCAAATTACACGCGGGCGGAATTTACTCATCAAAGAATGGTCAACTCAACAAAAGAGGAAGTTTTTCACGGTGTAAAGCATTACTTTTGGATGATCCTATCTCTTTCGTACATGTGCGGAGTCAAAATCATTCGTAGGTGTGTATTGGCCTAAAAGCTCTGAAATCCTGCAGTGCTTGTCATGAAGGACCTCACACACGGGGCCATCATAGTGCTAATAATACGCTTCGGAAAGTATGTTGATGCCGAGGTTTCTTTGGCCTACGATCGTATAAGGTGTGCTTGTTACGGTAATTGATCTAATCTTGTGGATGCATGTTAAAGACAAGGAAGATTTCACATCGAGGATGAAGAGCTCAAAATGCAACTCAGAGTGTGTGAAATGTTTTCGATGTATGGAGTAGTTTGATTTTGTATGGGACTTTTCCGTCGCTTAGGGTCAAATATCTTCTAGTAGCCGATCGATTGATCTTTCCAAATGGGCTGTGAAGCAAGGCGGCTCACCACCATAGCGATGCCTAGAGTACGTTGTCAAATTTTGAAATCCCTTTTCTTCCCAATTTGGTGCACGAGAGCGATCATAAGCGATCGTGTTGGAACCATTTCTTGTAACGACAAAATTTGATAAAAGTTATGTCTAAAATATGATGTTACACATGTATTTCTACTGCTTACGTGTCCTCAAACAAAGTGGTTCATGTCGAGGTGTCCGAATCGTGGACTTAAAAGAATCTTAGAAAAGGATCGGTAGGTAGGAAAACCGATTGCCTCTTGGTCAGACAAGTTAGACGATGCATTGTGGGCAATTCCGCACCGTCTTACAGACTCCAATTGGATGAACTCCTTAGAAGTTAGTTTATGGAAAAGCGCGTCACCTTACCAGTTGAGCTAGAACACAAGGCATATTTGGCTGCTTAAGCATGCAACTTTCGATCTCAAAACCGCGGTGTGATCATCGAAGCTCCAACAGAAGACGAACTTAACGAGCTTCGAGATCATGCTTATGAGAGATTCATTAATCTACAAGGGAAGAAAAGAAATTCACGACTCAAGTTCAGGAATCGCATCGTTTCAATGTCGTGATCAAGTCTTTTACTTTTCAACTCTCTCGATTAAGATATTTCTCGGAGAAAGCTCAAGTTCCCGGATGGTACAGTCCTTTCACATATTACCAAAGTTTTTACCTTATGGCACAGCAAATTGTAGAACGGCACTGCCAAGTTGTCTCATGCCGATGGTTCTAATTTCAAAGTCAACTGCCACCGTTTGAAGCACTACTATGGAGGGGATACACCACCGTTGGTTATCCCGGACCTCCAGACTTTCCCTAAGGACAACTAAATTCAGGGATCGAGTCGAGCTTGCGACTCGGTGAACAAAAACAAGCCGCTTCGTGGGAGTTCACCCCATGCTTATCCTTTCTATTTTCTTTCTATTTTCTATTATCTAATGTGTTGTGTTGAGAGAGGCTTGTACTCTTTCCGAATTCTCGATGTTTGTTGCTTGTTTGATTGTGATTTTTGCAGGATTCTCCCAACAAATTCTTTGAAGCCTCTCGTGTCCGGTTAATTTGTCCCGTTCTACTCGAGCTTCTCATCCTTTGTGTGAAATTAGTTTGGGGAGATCCAATATCCTTTCATCATTATCGATTAACGTCTATCTTTGCATACCTAATAAACGGCATAGATTTTCGTAGAGACCCGACTTTAAACATTGAGGACAATGTTTCGTTTTAGTTTGGGGAAGGGAATCTATCGATTAGATGTTGCTTGCTTATTGTTTTGTTCTCACGTACCCTTTTTCCCACAAAAATAGCAAAAAATTTAAATTTTTAAGTCAAAAAAAATAAAAAAAATAAAAATAAAATAAAATAAAATGTGTTAAGACACAAATGTAGGTTTTCCGTTGGTAAGAATAAGAAGTAATTTTTGACCCGATCGTACGTGTAGAGTTCTAGCTTTCTCCCTTAACAATTAATGATGATAGTTTGTGCTAGTCTCATGTAGACTTTAAACATGCTAGACTTGAAATCGTTAGTAAATGAAAACTTGTGCTAATCTCAAGTAGATTTTAAATATGCCGAGTTGGATTTTATATAGGCTAAGTATTTGCGAATTTCTTTTGCAAAGAATAAGAGATGATAGTGTTGTTTACGAATTAGGATGCTAAACAAAGTTTATTTGGAAAACTTAAAGGCTTATAAGAATAACTTGTGGTTTTTCTTCCCCGGAGTTCTTAAAATGACTAATTATACGTGTTCTTTTTAATTTTTACAAATTAGAGTTTTACTCTTAAAAGTCTAATCAACATATTCAGAGAAAAAGCTTTATCGATGATGAAGTCAAACATCATTTGTAAATAAGAATTTTAGTTCAAGTTTATACTTTGGTTTTCTAAAACGAAATTTTTCTATTTGCAAAAATAATATGTCATATAAGTTTTTAATTAAAAAAAATCTATAAAAATGTAGTTGGTAAATAAAAAGGATGCAAGTTATAAATCCTTAGTGTTAATAATTAATATACAAACTCCATCGCAATAAAGTACATGGGCATTTGTCGGTTCGCTCCCGATGTGACATCGAAAGAAAGGGTGGAGGATGTATATTTAGGGTTGGTATCATAATAAGTACACGAGCTCTTGTCGGAGGCGTGGCCGATGTGTCGTCGAAAGAAAAGTGATACCAATTCCTAGCCTAATAATGTAAATAGAAATAATAATGTTGCAAGTTAGAAAATAAATAGTAAAAGTTTCATTTTCTAAAACCAAGGTATTCTTTTGTATTAAGGTTGCCAAAAGTCTACATGCTTTTTTCATCGAAGTTCTTGTGTTTCATTTAGTTATTCTCCGGATGGGGTGTCAAAAGCCTTAGCACTTACCCGATGACGGTGGGATTGCTAGAGAAGAAAGTCATTCATGGGACAAATGAACCAATGATGTCTTAGCTAAGGAGGTTTTTGTTTGCTTTGAGATGTGATCTTGCTAAGTGATTAACATAATTGCCCAAAAGGCCCATGTGTAAAGCTTGGTCGGATTTCATCTATCTAAATATGTGGATTTAATGGTTTAAATTAATTTGAACACACACACTTAAGTATATGATTTATGTCGGGAAGAGGAATTCACAAGTTGTAATTATAAGTAGTCTTAGCATCTTAGTTCGTAGTTAGCAGTGATCTTATTTTTAAGCTTAGCATGGGAAAAGTGAAAAATCGGGGATGATGAAGTTATCTTTTAGACACTTAATTGTGCTTTTTGTTCTATGATCCTAAAAGTTACCAATGTGGTAATGAAAACAATATATTATGTCTTTTGAAAATAAATAAGTTGTAGTTAGAAATATATCAAGAAAAACCATAAAAAGAGAAAAAGTTTTGAAAATGGGAATTCGGGTGTTTTATAACTTGTGACTTAGAAATTGTTCCCACAAAGACTTTACTACTTCTTAAAGGATTAGTTTGGGGAAAATTTCTTAAGTATTTGGTTATAAGGCATGTGATATTGCGTGAGGACACACAATCGTTTAGTTTGGGGAATTTTGATATGTGCAAAATACACATATCCGTTATTGCTTAAAAAGGCCCAATTAAACCCAAAACGGACCAAAAATAGCAAAAATATGCTTGTATTTGTGTTTTGTGTGTGCAGGTACGGATATATCAAAAATCACAAGAAAACAGTCAAAAACGGGTAAGCACGGACACGAGAACGGAAGAGTGCACAAAAGCCGGAAGTCAAAGTCAACCTTGGTCAAGCTTCAGTAAAAGAAAAGTCAACTCATGGTCAACAGAGTCAACCCACAAAAAGACAAAACCCAAAATATTTCAAAATTGTCCCTTAAGTTTCAAAAAGTTACACAATTGGTCCCTAAACCCTTAATGGGCCTTAAAACTATAAAGCCCTACCCGGAAACCATTAAACCAAAAACCATTATAAACCCTTTAGCTAATGTAGTTTTTAAAAAAAAATGTAATTTTCTTTTAGTTATTAAGCTCTTGTAATTTGTTATTCTCAAGTATTGTAATCTGAATTTTATCATTAATATAAGCTGAGTTTTCATTTAATCCTATTTTGATCCTAATTTTTAATATCTTAAAGTTACTCATAAGCTCTCATAAGCTCAATATAGCTCATCCAAGTCTATAAGCTTAGATTTGAGCTTAAAAGAGTTTTCACAAGTTAGTGTTTAAAAATTTAAAGAGTTTGAGCTTATTTTAGTGTTCCTGCACCAGGGGAATTTTAATAGTTTTTCACTTGTGCAAATTTTTGAACCAAGCCATCTAAGGCTTGGTTCTTGCTTGTTTTGAGTTTGTACACACTCAATAAGAGTGTCTAAGTGCAGGTTATCCCTCTAGGAAACCTGCACAATTGTTGCTTGCCTTTTGCCAAGTACATCAGTACTAACAGCAGTTAGTACTGCTGTTACTTTAGGATCAATTTTAGGCTAGTTACTTTAGGATCTTAGGGCTTAATTTCTTCTAGCTTATAGTTTAGGTATAGTATAGTGTATATTAAGTATTGCTCTTCAATTATAAGCTTAATTTCTTAGATTAAGTTGCTGTCAAAAGCCATAAAAATCCAAAAAGTCCAAAAACAGTAGTAACTTAGATTAGCCTTTAATTTTAGAAACTTAGCTTATAGTAGCTGATTTAATGATTGGAATTCATTGCTTAGTAGTGGATTGTTAAGTTCTCATAAGCTCAGTTTCTGTCTTGGCTTATATTGCAATCTAGCTTATTAGATTTTTGAGCTTTTAGAATTTAGTTCTGAGTTTGCCTATTTGAGCCTTAATTTCAGTCAACTTTAAGTGTTAATTATTAAAATAGCTTGTTAGATTCAGTTTCCTTACATCATAAGCTCTTAGGAATAGCTTCTGAAATTGAATTTGAGCTTAATTTGAGCTTTTTACAAGCTTTTAAATAAAACCAAAGGGAAAGCTCCACTTTCTGTAAACAGCTTATTCATAAGCTGTTTCAGGGCTTATTTGTCACTTTCAGACAAAAAGCTTAGTTTTAAAGTTGTTTAAAATCACGTTTTTAATAAGTTTAGATATTTAGTTTTTGTTAAAAGTGAAAAAAATAAAAAAAATAAAAAGATGGGATTTGCCTGCCTCGAACCCACGACCTCACACTTATAGACCATACGTGTTACCAGCATGCTTCAATAGCTCATCCGTTCATCTCTCCTTCTCTTTAATTAATATACACGTTTTTATTTTCTTTTTTAACAAAAAGCCGTAGCTTAATTATAAGCTTTTTGAGCTTATTCTTTAAGCTGACCCCTTCTTTCTATTTTTCCTTTAATCTTTGATACATTTTAGATTTTCCTTTAATTTTTCATAATTTTTCGTTAAGTAATGTATTTTTTATAATTTTTCTTATACTTTAATTTTCGAAAATAGATAAAAAATAGAAAAAAGTTTTAAAAAATTACAAAAAAATAGTTTTTAGTTTTATAAAAAATAGCTTTAGGTTTACATTCAGTAAAATCATTTTTACACCTTTTAGATCTTAATTTTCATTTTTGAGCTTTTATTTTTAATTTTAAAAATAGGATTTTAATTTTAAAAATAGTTAAAAATAGTTTTCTGAGTTTTTATGTTATTTTAGACTTTTCTAAGTTTAAAAATCATTTTTCCAAATTTTTAGTACTTAATTTGCTATTTTTTAAGATTTAATTAGATTAAATTAGTTTTTAATTCATAATAAATTCAAAAATAATCAAGAAAAAATATTTTTCTTTTTCTTAAAATTTTCTTTCGTTCTAATTTAGGTTTAAAAATTTAGTTTGCATTTTTAGGAGTTAATTTTGATTTACTTGCTTATTTGTCGCATTTTATTTGTTTCCCGATTACTTATTTTAGAACTTAATTGCTTTAAATTGTTCATTTTTACTTGTTGCTCTTATTTGGTAGTTATAGATCATAAAAATTTCTTTGCTTTCATTCAAATCATAATCCGAGCTTAAACGTGGTTTCAATTGCACAAGTCGTTGGGGAAACGACCCGGGTGATCAATCTTACCCGGTTTAATATACGTATTATATATTATATTATATATATTTTTAAGAGTGAATTTTATCAAGGGTAACTTGGTAATTTTCTTAATTGCTCTTTGGAATATTATTATAGTATTTTATTTTAATGTGTGTATAAAACTACCACAATCAGTTTTTGGCGCCGCTGCCGGGGACTTGTGTTAAAGATTCCGTCGTTTTACGTTTGTTGATTTGGTTTGAAGATCCTTTCGTCCTCGAAAGTTTCATTTTTGTTAAATATTTCAAAAATCCAAAAAAAAATAAAAAATATAAAAAAGTAAAAAATATTTTCTTTTTCTTTTTAGTATAATTATCATAAAAACATAAAAAAATCAAATCAAAAATATAAAAAAAATTGTCCTTTAAAAAATAAATAAAATACACAAAGTTGGTAAACGAACACCAACATATAATACCTTCAATTGAGGTATTATCATAAATAAGTTCCGGTGAACTTGAAAAGTTCCCAAATCGAACCAAAGATTTAAAAACTTGCCATTTGTGTCACTTACGAAGTACGGCTCACCTTGAAAAGCAATTTTTGAGAGTTACCGTGAAGTAAGTTGATTATTTGGTTTTAAGTTGTCTTCCGTGTATCCGTTTAAAATAGATTGCTAAAAAAAATTAGTGTAATTTTTGTTTGCTTTTTAATTTCTTTATTTTTAGTGCATGCGCACTCGATCTCAAGCTCGTAATCGAAATCGTCGACAACAACAATTAACAACGGTTATTGTTGAGGAACCCGAGTTTCCAATGGCCGACAATCGTACCATGGCTCAAATGCTACAAGCTCCCATCGAGGGATACGAAGATGCAATTGTTGTTCCACCGATAAATGCAAACAATTTTGAGCTTAAACAACCTTTGATTAATCTTGTGCAAAGTAATAAGTTCACGGGTAGACAAGATCCTCATAATCATCTTCGATTTTTCAACAAGGTTACTTCAACGTTTAGACATCCCGAAGTTCCGAACACTTCGATTAAGCTTTTGCTTTTTCCTTTCTCTCTAGACGGTGAAGCCCGAGATTGGCTAGATAAGGAACCTCCTAGATCAATTCTAACTTGGGATGATCTTGTCTCGAAATTCATAAACCAATTCTTTCCACCCAATTCCCTTTCCAACCTTCGAAACAACTTACCATTCGAAAACAAAATCACTACTTTCGACCAAGGAACCAAACCTAATGTACCTTCAATGAAGCATGGGAACGTTCAAAGAATCTTCATCGTCAATGTCCCACATCATTGTTTCTCTCGGAATTACACCAACTTGATACGTTCTACAATTCTTTGAATACCAATGATCAAGATGCCTTAGATTCCGCCGCGGGTGGAAATTTTCTAGATAAGATGCCTCGAGAAGGTTTAGCCATAATCGAAAGTAAATCTAAAGTGCGTTATTCAAGAAGTCGTCCGAATGATTCAAGAGCGATTACGAATGCTCCTTCTTCTACTTCTTCACCTTCCAATAATTCTTTCGAGATTCAACAAATGGTCGCCTTACTTGAAGACAAAATGAATATTCGAATGAGCCGTTTAGAGAAAGCGATTAGTGAAAAGAATGTTACGACTCCTGCTACTGTCAAAGCAGTCGAGGAAGTTTGTGTCACATGTGGTTCTAATAATGTAAATAGTAATAATAATGTTGCAAGTTAGAAAATAAATAGTAAAAGTTTCATTTTCTAAAAACCAAGGTATTCTTTTGAACTAAGGTTTGCAAAAGTCTACAAGGCTTTTTCATCGGAAGTTCATGCGTCTCGATTATTATTCTCTGGATGGGGTGTCAAAAGCCTTAGCACTTACTCGATGACGGTAGGATGTTAGAGAAGAAAGTCATTTATGGGGTAAGTGAACCAACGATGTCTTAGCTAAGGAGGTTTTTGTTTGCTTTGAGTTGTGATCTTACTAAGTGATTAACATATTAGCCCAAAAGGCCCATGTGTAAAGCTTGGTCGGATCTCAACTATCTAAATATGTAGATTTAATGGTTTAAATTAATTTGAACACACACACTTAAATATATGATATATGTCGGGAAGAGAAATTCACAAGTTTTAATTATAAGTAGTCTTAGCATCTTAGTTCGTAATTAGCAGTGATTTTTTTAAAGCTTAGCATGGGAAAGGTGAAAATTCAGGAATGACGAAGTTATCTTTTAAGACACTTTTCAAGTGCTTTTTGTTCTATGATCCTTAAAGTTACCAATGAGGTAATGAAAACAATTCATTATGTCAACAAGAGTAAGTTGTAGTTAGGTAGTTAATTATTAAGAAAAATCATAAAAAAATAAAAAAATCTTTGAAAATGGGAAATCGGGTGTTTTATAACTTGTGATCTTTTAGCTCTCTCAACAAAAATCTTTGCTACTTTTCAAAGGTTTAGTTTGGGAAAGTTTTGAGATATTTGGTTATAAGGCATGCATGGAAATCCCAAAACCAAAAGCAAAGAAAACCGTTAATGTTGAAATTCAAGATCTTAATTCTCCAAGACCTAATTCGTATCCATCTAAACTTCCATACCCCGAGAGGATGAAAGTGAGAGAAAACGATAAACCAAGTGCTACAAAGCATAGCCGTTTTTTTGAAGATGTTCAAACAATCCGTTAGGGATTTGGATTGAAAGATCTCTGTCGAAAGTGCCAAAGTTCAACAAATGGTTAAGCTCGTTGCTAAGGAACAAAGAGAAGCTCGAGGAGATCGCCATTACAACCGTGAATGCCTGAAATGTTCCCCATCATCATGAACAAATTCCCGAAAAGCTCGAAGATCTGGAAAATTCTTTATCCCATTGTGCTTTATTACATGAACGCAATAGACTAGTGCCTTTAGCACATTTCGGAGCTAGCATTAACATTTACCTTTACCTCATTCTATCTACAAGAAACATGGGCTTGAAGCTTTGACTCCTACTCGAATGACATTCGAGCTTGCCAATCGTTCCATTACTCACCCGATGGGCATAGCCGAGGATGTTGTAGTTAGAGTTGATTTTTTCACTTTTCTTGCGGATTTTGTTGTGGTTAATTTTGAACCAGACCCGAGAGTGCCTATTATTCTAGGAAGACCTTTCCTTCGCGCCGCAAAAGCTCTCATTGATTTATACGAGGAAAAATTGACTCTAAGAGTAGGAAAGGAAGAACTTGTTTATTATGCCGATAAATCTGAGAAAAACAAAAGTAAGCATTGTGTTCACGCCATTTCTATCATCGATTTCTCAAAAGATGACCCGTTTAGTGGCAGTACCACTACTCATTCTGATGATCCTTCTCCTAGTTCTTCTCTGGTGAAGACTAGTGATAATTTTAAGAAGTTCGCCGATGAACTTGCTACTCTTGATTCATTACCACCGGGTAATGATGATTCGACTCTTAAGAAGGACTTGCATGAAGAGAATTTTCAAGATCACTCAAATCCTCTTTTTGAATTTGATGACAATTTCAAATCTAGCACCATAAATCCTCTTTTTGATGAAATTGAAGAAGATGTCTAGATCAAAAATTCTAACGTTTCCAATGAGCCAGTTTTTAACACACCTTTATTTGATAAGGTTGAATGTTTTGCTCCAGAAGACAATGATGATGAGATCGATGCTTTTCTAGCTATGGAAGTTTCTTCTAACTTTGAGGAAGGTTATTTCGATTCAGAAGGAGACGTAATTTTTCTTGATAATCTGCTAAGTGATGATGTTTCCCATAATCTCGTTTCCGAAGTAGAACAAAATGAATCTTCGATTACTTTTTCTCCAAGAAGTGATCCTCTTCACCATGAGTTCGTCGGTGAACTTTTAACACTTCCTTCGAGGAATGATCGTGAATTTGAGGAATATCTTAGTCTTATGATAGTGCTTTGTGAGATTTCAACTTCCCAGTCACAGGAAATTGTTCATACTAATCAAAGTTCAGTTATCGAGTCTCTTCCTGTATCTCCATCCCCGTTAGAGATAGTGAGCCCGCTCAAGAAGAGATCGATATTTTCCTTGTTCCAGATGATTTAATTCCACCAGGTGTTGAGAATGATGATTCCAAAGATAAAGTTAATGAGTCACCTAACCTTGACCATCAAGATGATCCGTCAATTCCTCGTACTCCACCAGAACCACTGGATGTTGAGAAATGTTTTGAACCCGAAGCGGGTATTTTGATAACCAAAGTGTTTAAGTGTGTTTCTAAATCGCATGATTTTATGGCCGATATTTTACCCACCTTACCCACCCTTGTTTCATATTTGACCTTCATTCTCTTTCTTTCTTCATTTCTCTCCTTCGGGAGTGAAGATACCGTGTTTGACCCCGGCATCGTCACGTTTCATACGCCGGTGGCAGTTTCAATGAAAGTTTCTTGTTCTAAGTATTGCTCTCCCTAAGGACGAATACATTCAGGGATCGATCGAGCTTTTACACGGTGACCAAAAACAAGCCGCTTGTCGTAAGAGTTCACCCCATGCTTTATCATTTCTCTTTCTATTTTCTTAAATTAAATGTGTTGTGTTGAGTTTGTCTATCCTCTTCCGGTTTCTTGTTGTTTGTTGTTTGTATTTTTTTGTAGGATTGATCCAACAATTTCTGAAGCCTCTCGTGTCCGTTATTGTAATCCCGTTTTCACTTCGAGCTTCTCATCCTTGTTTGAAATTAGTTTGAGGAGATCCGATATGCCTTTCATCTTAATCTATTTCACGTTTATCTTTTGCCATAATTCATAAACGGCTTAATTTTCGTAGAAACCCGACTTTAAACAATGAGGACATGTTTTCATTTTAGTTTTGGGGAGGGAATCTATCGATTTGATGTTACTTGCTTATTGTTTTCTTCTCACGTACCCGTTTTCCCACAAAAATAGCAAAAATTTTAAATTTTTAAGTTCTTATTTGTAGGATAAAAAATGAAAAATATATAAAAATATTAGAAGTTATATATAAAAAAAATATAATAAAAAATAATATAAAAAAAATATATAAGTGTTAAGACACGAATGTAGGTTTTCCGTTGGTAAGAATAAGAAGTAATTTTTGCCTGGGGGGGGGGGGGGGGGGGGGGGGGGGGGGGGGGGGGGGGGGGGGGGGGGGACTCGTAATTAGAGTTCTAGCTTTCACCATTAACATTTAATGATGACTAAAGTGATGCTAGTCTCATGTAGACTTTAAACATGCTAGACTTGAATCATTAGTAAATAGAAAACTTGTTGCTAAATCTCAATAGTTTTAAATATGCCGAGTTGGATTTTATATAGGCTAAGTATTTGCGAATTTCTTTATTAGAGATTTTAAATTGCAAAGAATAAGAGATGATAGTGTTGATTACGAATTAGGATGCTAAACAAAGTTTATTTGGAAAACTTAAAGGCTTATAAGAATAACTTGTGATTTTTCTTCCCCGGAGTTCTTAAAATGATTAATTATACGTGTTCTCTTTAATTTTTACAAATTAGAGTTTTACTCTTAAAAGTCTAATCAACATATTCAGAGAAAAAGCTTTATCGATGATAAAGTCAAACATCATTGGTAAATAAGAATTTTAGTTCAAGTTTATACTTTGGTTTTCTAAAACGAAATTTTTCTATTTGCAAAAATAATGTGTTAAATTAATTAATATAAAAAAAAATCTATAAAAATATAGTTGGTGAATAAAAAGGATGCAAGTTATAAATCCTTAGTGTTAATAATTAATATACAAACTCCATCGCAATAAAGTACATGGGCATTTGTCGGTTCGCTCCCGATGTGACATCGAAAGAAAGGGTGGAGGATGTATATTTAGGGTTGGTATCATAATAATACACGAGCTCTTGTCGGAAGGCGTGGCCACTGGTGTCGTCGAAAGAAAAGTGATACCGATTCCTAGCCTAATAATGTAAATAGTAATAATAATGTTGCAAGTTAGAAAATAAATAGTAAAAGTTTCATTTTCTAAAACCAAGGTATTCTTTTGAACTAAGGTTTGCAAAAGTCTACAAGGCTTTTTCATCGGAAGTTCATGCGTTTCGATTAGTATTCTCCGGATGGGGTGTCAAAAGCCTTAGCACTTACCCGATGACGGTGGGATGTTAGAGAAGAAAGTCATTCATGGGACAAGTGAACCAACGATGTCTTAGCTAAGGAGGTTTTTGTTTGCTTTGAGTTGTGATCTTGCTAAGTGATTAACATATTAGCCCAAAAGGCTCATGTGTAAAGCTTGGTCATATTTCAACTATCTAAATATGTGGATTTAATGGTTTAAATTCATTTGAACACACACACACTTTAATATATGTTTATGTCGGGAAGAGAAATTCACAAGTTGTAATTATAAGTAGTCTTAGCATCTTAGTTCGTAATTAGCAGTGATCTAATTTTTAAGCTTAGCATAGGAAAAGTGAAAAATCGGAGATGATGAAGTTATCTTTTAAAGACACTTAAATGTGTTTTTATGTTCTATGATCCTTAAAGTTACCATGAGGTTAATGAAACAATACAATAGTCAACGACAAGAAAAGATGTAGTTAGTAAGTTAATTTATCAAGAAAAATCATAAAAAGTAGAAAAAAAGATTTGTATATGGAATTCTGGGTGGTTTTATAACTTTGATCCTCCAGCTCTCTCAACAAAACTCTTTGCTACTTCAAGGTTAGTTTGGGGAAGTTTTGAGGTATTTGGTTATAAGGCATGTGATATTGCGTGAGGACACGCAATCGTTTAGTTTGGGAAATTTTGATAAGTGTAAAATACACATATCTGTTAATACCTAAAATGACCCAATTAAACCCAAAACAGATCAAAAATGGCAAAAATATGCTTGTATTTGTGTTTTGTGTGTGCAGGAACGGATATATCAAAAATCACAAGAAAACAGTAAAAAACGGGCAAGCACGAACATAAGAACGGGAAGATGAAACAATAGCCGAAAGTCCAAAGCCAAGGTGAAAAAAAAAAAAAAAGGTTCAAATCTTAAGTCAACTCCAGTCAGCCTTGGTCAACAAAAGTCAACCACAAAAGACAAAACCCAAAATATTCCACTTTAGTCCTCCAAGTTTCAAAAAATCACACAAATGGTCCCTAAACCTAAATGGGCCATACCCGGATCCAAAAGCCCATTACCCTAAACCCATTTTCCTTTTTATAAAACCACAAGGACCATTCTTATCAATTTTCAAAGTCCTTTTTACCTTACACCTTTATAAACCAAACACAAGGACTACATTTGCCAAATGCCCAAAGTTTAAAACAACTTTTACCTCATTTCAGTTATAAAAAAGGCGCGAAGACTTTTACTATTCATCCGTCTTCCTCAATTTCACCTTGGGTCAAAATCAAAGGGCTTTTGGAAATTGAAGGGTACGGAGGACAATTCAAGAGGTCATTAGCACAAGGGCAAGGTCAAATCAGTCTTATCAAGCTCCCATTGGCCAAAACGTGCAAATCAGGATCGTGTACAAGCAAAAGAAGCACACCAAATTGATGGGATTTACTCTACATTTACTCACATAACAAGCACAAGTGAGCCTCAAACGGATTGCCAGCTTGGCAATCCGTGTGAGGTCATTTAGTGATCCAACGGATGTAATCACTCCTCCAATGATTTGGAAAATGATTGGCTTTGATTGATTGGAGCGTGGGCAAGAAGGCAGGCCTAGAATGTTCACCAAGGGGCTATAAATAGCCCACACCTCTCACACACAAAACACCTAGTCTAGCTTTTATTTTTTTTAGTTAAAAATGTATTTTCAGCTTTTAGTAGTATAATTGTTAAGCTTAGTGTAATTTCTCTTTTAAAGTATTGTAATCGTTTTCAAGTCATTAATAAAATCCTTTTTAGTATTCTTAAACTGTTTTTTTATAAGCTTCTATCATTTTAAATGTCAAGTTACTATGTCAAAAGCTAGTCATAAGCTTATTATAGCTCTCTCAAGTCTATAAGCTTGAGATTAAGCTTGTTTAATCAAGCCTTAATCAAACTTAAACATTTAAATCAGTTAAACTTTATACTTTGAACTTATTGGATTATAAGCTTATGGAAGGGGAGTCAAATATGGAAGGACTCCCAAGGACCTTTACTGGCTTATTGTAAATAAGCCAGAGCTAGTAGATAAGCTCTAAAGAGCCTAATAGCTTCTGTTAAGCTGAAGCATCCTGTAAGTTTTCTAATTACTTCCTTGTCTTTTAATTTTAGCTTAAATATTGCTTATTAGTGTAGATTTGTTTATTAGCTTAATCTATTTGCTTATTAGTGCTTATTTACCTTATTTCTAGCTTATTAAATGTGTTTGTTTATCTGTTTTTAGCTTAAGTGATTTAGACTTTAGTATTCCATAACTTGTCTTTAAAAATCATAAAAAAGCCAAAAATAGTTAGCTTAGCTTAAAGTTTTGAATTCTAGCTTAAATTAGTTGTTGAATTTTGTTTATTAAGCTTGTTAAATGCTGTCTAGTATCTGGTAATTAGGTTTAGATCACTAGTTTTCTAAATCATAAACTAAATCAAGTCTATCATGAGGTTAAAGGAGTGTTTGGATTTATGCAGTTTGACCTCTTAAAGTCAAACTGCATTGTGAATTTTACTTGAGATAGTTGTGCAATCATTTTTTACTAGTTTAGAAAGAGTTTTCATAGGTCATAATTCAAATTTGAAAAAGATAGGGTTTAATAACATTGTCTCAGCACCAGGGGAATTTTCTTAGTATTTTCATTTGTGCAAATTTTGAACCAAGCCATCTAAGGCTTGGTTCTTGCTTGTTTTGTGTTTATACACACTCAACAAGATTGTTTAGTGCAGGTATAACCTCACTAGGTTTCCCTGCAAATTTGATTGGGCTTTTGCCATTTGCATCAGCAGTACTAACAAGTAGTTAGTACTGCTGATCTTTTAGTCTCATTTAAGTGAGAAAATCTAGGATTTAGGTTCTTAAATTTAAGTAGCTTATAGTTATCTTACAGCTTAATATAGATTAGGATTTGTTTTTTCAATTGCTAGCTTATATCTTAGGGGCATTTAGCTTTAAAGTTTCATAAAAATCATCAAAACACCAAAATCAGTAGCAACAAGAGTTAGCTTTTAAATCTTAAATTCTAGCTTATAGGATTAGGTTTTATCAATTAGTTTAATAGCTTAATAGTTGTTTAATAAGTTTTTAAAAGTTCATAGTCTAATATAGCTTAATGTGTCTTTTAGCTTAAATAGATTTTTAGCTTTTTAAGTTTCTTCCTGAGTTTAGCCTTTTAATCTCCTATTTCAGTTAGCTTAATGAGATTTTAGCTTAAGTAGCTTTTCATTTCTAGCTTATAAACAACACAAGGAATCTAGAATAGCTTTTGGATTTAGATTTGAGCTTATTTTGAGCTTAGTGCAAGTGTTTTAGCAAAAATTAGCTCAAAAGCCCACTTTATGTAGGAAGCTTATTCATACACTGTTTTAGTGCTTATTTGTCATTTTCAGACAAAATGTATAGTTTTAAAGTTGTTTAAAATCAAGTTTTTAATAAGTTTGGATATTTAGTTTTTGTTAAAAGTTAAAAAAAAAAGTGCAAAAAGATGGGGTTTGCCAGACTTGAACCCACGACCTCCTTCTCACAAACCATACGTCTTAACACTTTGCTACAATAGCTCATCCGTTAACCTTTCCCCACATTTTATTCTAATAGACATTTCCCTTTTAGCTTCTTATAATAAGCCGTAGCTTATATAAGCTTTTTCCCGGCTTATTTGTTAAGCTGTTAGCTTTCTTTTATTTTTCCTTTGATCCTTGTTGAATCATAGACTTTTCCTGAATTTTTCATATTTTTCTATTAATTAGTTTATTTTTTAGGATTTTTCAAAAGTTAAAATCTTAGAAAATACATAAAAAATAGAAAAAAGTTTCAGAAAATTACAAAAAAATAGTTTTTAGTTTTAAAAAAATTACTTTTAGGATTACATTCAGAAAAATCATTTTCACCACTTTTAGATTTTAATTTTCATTTTTGAGCTTTTAAATTTAAGTTTAAAAATAGGATTTAAATTTTAAAAATAGTTAAAAATAGTTTTCTGAGTTTTTATGTTATTTTAGACTTTTATAAGTTTAAAAATCATTTTTCTAAATTTTTAGGACTTAATTTGTTATTTTTTAGGATTTAATTAGATTAAAATAGATTTTAATTCATAATAAATTCAAAAATAAACAAAAAAAAATGTTTTTCTTTTTCTTAAAATTTTCTTTTGTCCTAATTTAGGTTTAGAAATTTAGTTTGCATTTTTAGGAGTTAATTTTAGTGTATTTGCTTATTTGTCGCATTTTATTTGCTCCCGTTAATTAGTTTAAGCATTTAATTGCTTTTAATTATTCATTTTAATTGTTGCTTTTATTTAGTAGTTATAGAAACTAAAAAAATATATTTTCTCTCATTCAAATCATAATCCGAATTAAAACGTGGCTTCAATTGCACAAGTCGTTGGGGAAACGACCCGGGTGATCATACTTCCCAGTTAAATATACGTAATATATATTATATTATATATCTTTTAAGAGTGAATTTTCCTTAGGGAATTTTCTTAATTGCTATTTTTTTATATTTTATTTTATATTTTGCGTGTATAAAAATATAACATCAGTTTTTGGCGCCGTTGTCGGGGACTTGTGTTAAAGATTCCTTCGTTTTACGTTTGTTTATTTGGTTTGAAGATCGATGCTTTTCTTGACATAGAAGTTTCTTCTAACTTTGAGGAAGGTTATTTCGATTCAGAAGGAGATGTAACGTTTTTTGATAATCTGCTTAGTGATGATACTACCCATAATCTCATTTTCGAAGTGATTTCCGATCATGAACCAGAACAAAATGAATATTCGATTACTTTTTCTCCAAAAAGTGATCCTCTTCACCATGAGTTCGCCGATGAACTTTTAACACTTCCTTCGAGGAATGATCGTGAATTTAGGGAATATCTTAGTCTTATGACAATGCTTTGTGAGATTTCAACTTCACGGTCATAGGAAAATGTTCATCAAAGTTCAGTTATCGAGTCTCTTCCCGTATCTCCTATCCCCGTTAAGGATAGTGAGCCCCACTCAAGTAGAGAATTGATATGTTTCCTTGTTCCAGATGAATTAAATTCACCTAGGTGTGCGAAGATGATTTCCGAAGATGAAGAGAATGAGTTACTAACTCTTACACATCAGATGATCCGTCACTTCCTCGACCTCACACCGGGAACCAACCGGATATTAGAAATGTTTTGAACCCGAAGCGGGTATTTTGATAACCAAAGTGTTTAAGGGTGTTTCTAAACACAATAATTTCCAGACCGTTATTTTACCCACCCCTTCCCACCCTTGTTTCAAATTTGATCCTTCTTATTAAATTGGTTGGTCATTTTTCTCCCTATTTTCCTCCTTTCTCGGGAGTGGCAGACAACCATTTTTTGACCCCGGCATCGTCACGTTTCTAGAGGTGGTGACATTTTCAATGGAAGTTTCTTGTTCTAAGTATTGCTCTCCCTAAGGACAGATTAATTCAGGGATCGAGTCGAGCTTGCGACTCGATGACCAAAAACAAGCCGCTTCGTGGGAGTTCACCCCATGCTTATCTATTTTTTTTCTATTTTCTTAAATAATGTGTTGTGATGTGTTGTGGCTATTCTTTTCTGGTTTCTTGTTGTTTGTTGTTTGTTGTGATTTTTGCAGGATTGACCCACCAATTTCTGAAGCCTCTCGTGTCCGGTGTTGTATCCCGTTTCACTCGAGCTTCCTATCCTTTGTTCGAAATTAGTTTGGGGAGATCCGATATCCTTTCATCTTATCGATTCACGTTTATCTTTGCATACTTCATAAACGGCTTAGATTTTCGTAGAAACCCGACTTTAAACATTGAGGACAATGTTTCGTTTTAGTTTGGGGAGGGAATCTATCGATTTAATGTTACCTGCTTATTGTTTTGTTCTCACGTACCCGTTTTCCCACAAAAATAGCAAAAAATTTAAAATTTTAAGTTCTTATTTGTAAAAAAAAAATAATAATAAAAAAAATAATAAAAAAAATATATAAAAAAAATAAGTGTTACACGAATGTAGGTTTTTCGTTGGTGAGAATAAGAAGTAATTTTTGACCCGATCGTACGTGTAGAGTTCTAGCTTTCTCCCTTAACAATTAATGATGATAGTTTGTGTTAGTCTCATGTAGACTTTAAACATGCTAGACTTGAAATCGTTAGTAAATGAAGACTTGTGCTAATCTCAAGTAGATTTTAAATATGCCGAGTTGGATTTTATATAGGCTAAGTATTTGCGAATTTCTTTATTAGAGTTTTAAAAATTGCAAAGAATAAGAGATGAAAGTGGTTTGATTACGATTGAGGTATCTAAACCAGTTTTATTTGGAAAACTTAAAGGATTAGTAAAAATAACTGTGGTTTTTTCTTCCTCGAGTTCTGTAAATGATTAATTATACGTGTTCTCTTTAATTTTTACAAATTAGAGTTTTGCTCTTAAAAGTCTAATCAATATTTTTAGAGAAAAAGCTTTATTGATGATGAAGTCAAACATCGTTAGTAAATACGGATTTTAGTTCAAGTTTATACCTTGGTTTTCTAAAATGAAAGTTTTTTATTTGCAAAAATAATGTGTTGAGTAAAAAAAATATAGTTGGTAAATAAAAAGGATACAAGTTATAAATCCTTAGTGTTAATAATTAATATATAAACTCCATCGCAATAAAGTACATGGGCATTTGTCGGTTCGCTCCCGATGTGACATCGAAAGAAAGGGTGGAGGATGTATATTTAGGGTTGGTATCATAATAAGTACACGAGCTCTTGCCGGAGGCGTGGCCAATGTGTCGTCGAAAGAAAAGTGATACCAGTTCCTAGCTTAATAATATAAATAATAATAATAATGTTGCAAGTTAGAAAATAAATAGTAAAAGTTTTCTTTTCTAAAACCAAGGTATTCTTTTGAACTAAGGTTTGCAAAAGTCTACGAAGCTGTTTCATCGGATGTTCATGCGTCTCGATTACTATTCTTCGGATGGGGTGTCAAAAAGCCTAGCAATACACCCGATGACGGTGGGATGTAAAAAGAAAAAGAAGGTCATTCATGACAAGTGAACCGAATGATTATTAACTAAGGAGGTTTTTGGTTTTGCTTTAAGTGTGATCTTACTACTAAGTGATTAACATATTAGCCCAAAAGGCTCATGTGTAAAGCTTGGTCGGATTTCAACACAATAGTTAGGTGTCACTAGGACTATAAATACCCCCTCCATACTTCCATGGAGGGGTGAGGATAAACATTTGTTTCATAAGTGTATGTTGTTTCTCTCTCTAGAAAACACACACACTCTTTTCTTTCTCTCTCTAATAAAATGGCTTACTTTCATTTCTATCCTCCCCGACCTCCGGATCATTGTCTTTTGTTAGTGAAATCTTGTTGTTAACACTTATAGATAAATGGGTCACTTTGGTTATTTGGGGGGGGGGGGGGGGGAGATAATTGCAAACATCAAGACGAAACTGTACATATATAACTTTTGTACTATTATAGCCTTCATAATCGTTTTCAATGGTTACTACTCAAAAAGATAATCGTTGTACTAATATAGCCTTGGTAAATACCTTATGTTATATGACACTTTGAAACTCTTGTTAAGAATGTTTTCTCATCAACCACTGATAAGTGTAAAACACACATATCCATTTATGCTTAAAATAGCCCAATTAAACCCAAAACAGACCAAAAATGGCAACAATATGCTTGTATTTGTGTTTTGTGTGTGCAGGTACGGATATATCAAAAATCACAAGAAAACAGTCAAAAACGGGCAAGCACGGACACGAGAACGGAAGAGTGCACAAAAGCCGGAAGCAAAGCCAAGAAAAGTCAAAACCTCAGTCAAACAGTCAAAGGAAAGTCAAACATTGGTCAACCAAAGTCAACCACCAAATGACAAAATCCCTAAATTACTATTTCAGTCCCTCAACTTTTAGAAAAGTTCAAAAATAGTCCCTAAACTCTTAATGGGCCTCAAAACCCTAAAAACCCTACCCGGATACCAAATACAACTCAAAAGCCCTTAAGCCCAAATTCTTAAACCATTACCTTTTTTTTATAAACCACAGGGGCCTAAAATGCCAATTACCAAAGTTATTTTAAACTACATCTTGGGAAAAATAAAGACAAGGGCCATTTATGCAATTTCCCCAAAGATTCAACTGAATTAACTCTTTTTAGTTAGAAAATTGGGCGCCAAAGGTTTTACTATTCACCTTTCTTCCCCGATTCACCATCCAGGGTAAAAGAGAGGGCAAATGGAAATTGAGGGCTCTATTGGTCAATTCATAAGGTCTACATCAATATGGCAGGGATAGATCAGTCAAATCAAAGCTCTTATTAGCTCACTCTCATGATCAAGCCACGTCAGAGCAAGGAAAGCACACAAGGATGTGGGTTTTGCACTAAACACACTCACACAACAAGCACAAATGAGCCTTAAACGGATTGCCAGCTTGGCAATCCGTGTGAGGTTATTTAGTGATCCAATGGCTCAAAATGTAGATCCAATGATTGGAAAGATTAAAGGGATGAGATTAAGAGGAGCGTGCAGAGACTCAAGGGCCTAGAAGCTTCACTATTGTGCTATAAATAGGACCTCAGCTCACACACACAAACATCTTTTTTTTCTAGCTTTTTCACCTAGAGTAGCTTATAGAATTTTGCTTATTGTAATTCGTTTTTTTTAAATCAGTTGTGATCCTCTTTTATATAATGTAATCAAAGCTTTTAGTTAAATAAATTCAGTGTTTGCTTTTAAATGTTCTTAATCTCTTTCACTCATAAGATAAAATCTGTCTCAATAAGCTCTTTTAAGCTCAAATTCAGCTCTCATGAGTCTATAAGCTCATGATAGAGCTTAACCTACCTTAATCATACTTTTACTCTTAAAATCAGCTTTAAAATACCTATTTACCTTGGACTTAATGGATTGTAGCTTTTGGAAGGGAGATCTAAAAAGGAAGGATCTCCAAGGACTTAACTCCTAGCTTATTTATAAGCTAGGAGAGCTTGTAGCTGCCCTTTATTGGGTCCTCTTGTTTAGCTAGAGGATTAAGTAAGTTTCTCTTTAAATTTCTTAAAATCTAGCTTAAATAATTGTCTTATTTGCTTAATAACTTAGATCTGCTTAATTGCTTAAAGTAGTAGCTTATTTGTGCTTATTTCTCTTTAATATTGATTATTAGACTAGTTTAATCATCTGATTTTAGTTAGCTAATATTAAATCTAATGTTTTCATTTCTGTCATAAAAACCTTAAAAAAACCCAAAAATACTAGTTAGCATAATCTTAGACCTTTAATTCTAGCTTAATTCAGTTGTTAGTTTATGTTAATTAAGCTAGTTAAAAGCTGTTTATAATCTGATGTCAAGGATTTAATAAGTAGATTTGATCTTAAAAGCTTTTTCAAAACTGTCATGAATCTTAAGGGGTGTTTGGCATAAGCTGAGTTTGACCATCAAAAGTCAAGTTAAGTTGTGGATTTTGCTTGGGTCAGCTTTAAAATCATTTTTTAAACATTAGTACAATAGTTTTTAAAAGTTAGTTTTCAAAATCTCAAAAGTTTGAGCTTATTTTCATAATACCAGCACCAGGGGACTTTTCTCTCTTAGTTTTTGTTTATGAAAACTTGAACCAAGCCACTCAGGCTTGGTTATCTCTTGATTTGTGTTTACACACACTCAATAAGAGTGTCTTAGTGCAGGTTCACCCTTTAGGTAACCTGCACTATTTGGTTTGTGCTTGTGCAAAGTGTATCAGCAGGACTTAATCAGTGCCTGCTGTCACTTTTGTTTCCATTTTTAGTTAGGTAAACATAGGTTTTAGGCTTTAAAATTCAAGTAGGATATTGAGTAGTCTCAGCTTAATATAGAATAGGGCTTAATTTCCATTTCCAGCTTATTTTGCTAGTCTTAATTTGCTTTTAAAAGTCACAATAATCTCAAAAAGACCAAAATCAGTAGGTTTAAGATTTAGGATTTTAATTTTTGATTTCTAGCTTATAGTTAGGTTTTTATGATTTAGTTACCTAGCTTATATCTAGGTAAAGTAGTTTTCAAGAGCTTAAGTTCTAAATTGGCTTATTGAGTCTTTTAGCTTAAATTAATTTTGAGCTCTTAAGTCTTATTCCTGAGTTTGCTGCCTTTCTTGTCAATTTCAATTGCCTTTCAGAGTTTCTAGCCTAGATTTCTTTTCATAATTAGTTTAAGCAAGTCATTAGCTATTCAGAACTTCTTTTGTTTTGAAAATTGAGCTTAATTTGAGCTTTTTACAAGCTTTTAAGTCAAACCAAAGGGAAACCCCCTCTTACTGATAGCAGCTTATTAATAAGCTCTTTTTGAGCTTATTTGTGGTTTTCAGCTCAAGTTCCTTTTATTAAAGTTATTCACACCAGCTTAATCTTCAACTTTGCTTTTATAAGTTTTCAATAATAAGCACTTTATAAGACTCAACTTATTTTGGGCTTAATTGGACCTAGCTTGTAAACGGGTTGGGCCTCAGGGGTTGGTTTTGAAACTTTTGAATTTAGTTGTTTGCTCAGTTAGTCCTTCATTAGTTTGTTTGTTTGCACTGTTAGTCCTTTAAGCTTTTCATAGTTAGTCCTTTGTTAGTAATAGTTAGTTGGTTTAATAATTTTTATAAATAATTAGGTTTAGTTTTTAATTAGTTTAATTAAACTTTAATTAAAAAGTAAAAATTAGGGCTTTTATTTTTATAAAATTTCTTATCATTTTCTCTTTTTAGTATAATTTTTATAAAATTTTTAGGGTTTATATTTTTAGCATTTTTATTATTTTTAAGCTTTTAATTAGTTTAAATTTTAGAAAATTCATATCTTAAAATCTAAAAAGTCAAAAATAGTGATTCCTTTTTCTAAAATTTTCTTTTTTCTTTGTTTTATCTAGGAAAAATATAATTTCAATTATTTTCTATTTTTTTATTTTTTAGGATTTAATTAAATTTAAATAGTTTTTTTAATTAAAAAAAAATCAAAGAAAAAATATTTTTCTTTTTCCTAAAAATTTCTTTTACCTTAATTTAGGTTTAGGAATTTAGTTTGCATTTTTAGGACTTAATTTTGATTTACTTGTTTATTTGTCACGTTTTATTTGTTTCCCGTTACCCTTTTTAAGAGCTTAATTGTTTTTAATTGTTTATTTTCACTTGTTGCTTTTATTTGGTAGTTATAGATCATCAAAATATAATTGCTTTCATTCAAATCATAATCCGAGCTTAAACGTGGTTTCAATTGCACAAGTCGTTGGGGAAACGACCCGGGTGATCATTATTACCCGGTTTAATATACGTATTATATATTATATTATATAGATTTTTAAGTGTGAATTTTATCAAAGGTAACTTGGTAATTTTCTTAATTGCTCTTTGGAATATTATTGTAGTATTTTATTTTAATGTATGTATAAAATTATCTCAATCAAGCAACTTCACAGTTCAACCCGATCTAATCACCTCTAGTTGAAGCCGATCTAATCATTTTCTAGTTCAAACCGATCTAGTTTTGTCCAGTGTTAACCGATCTAGATTTTTCTAGTGTAACCCGATCTAATATTGAACAGTGTTAATCGAACTAGTAAGATTCCAGTGCAAACCGATCTAGTTGTTTTTCAGTGTGAACCAAACTAGCTATATTTAGGGTTAACCAATCTAGATTGTTACAGTGTGAATCGATCTAATTAACTGCAGTGTGAACCAATCTAGTTAACTTCATTGCGAACCGAACTAGTCAAGATTAATCGAAACCGAACCACTCAAATTTCAAAATTATACGGTTTATCTCTTTGACTTGTAAAATCTCATGAAACATTAACTTGTTTTCCCGGTTTAGTCAAGAATTGTAAAATCCCGTATAAAGTATCAGAATTCAATCACGTAAAAAGACAACATAATCAAACACAATTTCTTTCTTAAACCACGATTCGATCAATCTGTAATTTTTTTGATACACTTTATCAATGAACGTCTCTTGCTCGATAAGTTATTTATCTGGGTAGGTGGACAACAAACCAACGTATGCTTGAAAAAACACTTGTATGATAGTGTGGGAAAAGCATAATTAAACTCTATATGATGAATGAGCTCATGGTAGATTAATGATTCTTGCCTTATGTTGAAAAAAGGTCCATTGTTTGTGCTAAACAAATTACAGTGGATGGGATTGTAAAACCCAGGACCAATGAATATATGTATTAAACTCCCGCTGAAACCATTCAAGCTGATTGTGACATTAAAGCAATAAACATCATTCTTCAAGGCATTCCAACTAAAATTTATGCTCTTGTCAGTCAACATCGTGTAGCCAAGGATATTTGGAAGAAAATCCAACTGCTCATGCAAGGAACGTCGTTAACAAAGCAAGAACAAGAGTGCAAGTTGTACGATGAATTTGATAGATTTACATACAAGAAAGAAGAGTCGTTACACAAGTACTACTTGAGATTCACTTTGCTACTCAATGATATGAATATTTACAAGATGCCACTAGAGCAATTTCAAGTCAATACCAAGTCTCTGAATACTCTTCCTGCTGAATGGAGCAAATTCGTTACTGATGTTAAGTTGGTCAAAGACTTGCATACTACTAATGTTGATCAAATTCATGCTCACTTAGAACCGAATTCACACAAACATGTATAGATCTAGAGAGAGAAAGTTAGAGAGAGAGAATAGTTGAGAGAGAAAAAGGAAAACACACTTAAGAGTGTATGTAAAATGACTAGATGCTTACCTCTTCCAAAGTTGGAAGAGGTATTTATAGTTCTTACAATACACCGGGTATTAGCACCCGGTTCAATACCGGAAAGTCATACGTTTACCTTATTAAAATACGAGCTAATAATGGAACAGTAAAATACATTGGTGTGAACAGAGTCTTTTTTAATATCTATCAATCTCCCCCTTAAGGGACTGTCACCCCTGAAAATACTAAACTTAAGCTCTTCATCTTCAGATTGATCTTATGTATAGCTCGTAAACATTTGATTCATTATATGTGTCTTGTGAAATTGAAGCAAGTGAATTTAGACTTTTAGGCTTTATTGACTTGTATGTGATCTTTGGATTTTCTTTGAGATCATCATCAATCATAATCTCTACTCATCCCTCATGTGATCTTTTGCCTTCATTGTGATAACTTTGTGTCATTGGAATGATATGCTCAAAAGTTGCTTGATCTTGAAGCTTGAATATTCGAGTTGGGAGGGGAAGCTTTAATAACAGATACTATGAGCTTTCATGATATCTTCGAATGTGGTCATTTGTGAGAACTGAGCACGCGGTTATGAACTTGTTTTTGTTGGAACACGGTGTTATCTATTATTCAATCTTTTAAATGTTCCTGTAAATTAAAACAGTTAGCTATAAAGAAAAAATTGATCTTGTAAAGACAATCGATGCGATTACTTTGCAAAAGAGTTTTTCGTAAACATGACGAGTTTTATTTTGTTTTCCAAAAGTCCAATTAACAGTCAAATTGTATTACTGGAACAAGTTTGATTCATGTAGAATCGCACGTCTGTTTGTTTTCAAGTTTTCATAAGTTTGTCTTTATGGATCTCACAAGTCACCTAACATGAGCTTTTTTGAAGTTGGCTTCACAAGCAGGATTTCCATCTTCACTGTGAATACTTACGTATCACTCGGATGTTCTGGCAAAATCACAAGGATAATGCGTAGGACTCTTATGATAAAACTTGTAATCACAGTGTGTGAATACCAAGTAAATTGGAATTGTCCTAACGAGATTAATTGATGATCTCTTGGCTCTAGACTCAAAAGTGCGTTTTGATTTTAGTGATCGGAGGCTGGAGCTGACTGCCACCTTTTCAATACCGACTTACTCGGAGTGAGTGAGTATGTCAGTAGATTTACATGTTTAGTCTCCATGAGAAATGAAACAGAAATCTTTTGAGAGATTCTGAGTGGCTTGGGAGGGTTGTGCATTGCATCACTGGGTCCATGATGTCACTTCAATGTCAGCAATCATTTTAGTGATTTGAAATCCATTATGTAGTGACCGGATTTTTCTGCCCTAAAGTGTATGGAGGGTCTTTATTTACTCCTTTATCCAGTACATTTCTTTTTTTTTATTCTTCTACCCCTTCAGTGTAATGAAGAGTTTCTTGACTAGAACCTTGTTGGGTTTATTCTAAGTACTAGCTCCATCTCAGTCGCTGGCACTATTCCCTTTTCCTACATTTACTCTTTTTATCTATACATAGGTATTCTACATCTAACAAGTAGATAGTCCCTGGGTAGATCCCTCCGGTTCTGGCAGGATCATGGGAACGAGTACCTAACCATACCATCCTTATAACTTCGATAACAGTAAATACATGGTCAGTCTTTTGGTACAGTTTACCTTTCAAAAACTCAATCAGGTACTTGTGATATAACTATCAAAGTGTTTAGTACATGATTGTTTTTGCTTTTTAAAAACGATCCCTCAACTGTGAATCGGTATTTGAATAAAAGGTTTAGAAACACATGCTGGTCTTGGAGAATACACTGAGTGATTATGATTACTTTACATTATTTTAATCCACATTTTTCCCACTTATCAAAAATTTCAAAATCATTTGACATTTTGGATATCAATTAATTATATATATGTTATAAAAAATGTCTGAGAAAATAGTGTGCCAATTATTCACATGCCTTGTTTTGGAACAAATTATTGCTCCCCCTTAATCGTTTTGAGGGAAGAGGAAATATTAGATAGTACTGGAGTACATAATTTGATAAGATTTTGAATTTCTAAGAAATTCTTGAACGATTTGTACTCATGCACTAATTTATCATTGGCCTATATTTAAGTCTAACACTACACATTTAATATTCACAAAGATTATGTATGAGAAAGGACCTGAAAATGTTTCAAAACCAAAATGACTAGTCATTTGTCCATGTAAGCAGTCTGTCATGTCCGTCTCGATACTCTCCTTTTGGAAGTCATCTTAGCTTCCCTGGAATCAACAATCCTTTCTTGAGTAGTTCAAAAGCCTTACTTGCACTTGAATTAAGAAGACTTGAAGTTGACGCCCAAATCTTTGAAGTACGCAATTAATTCGAAACCGCAAACTCCAAAGTCAAATTATGACCCTGGATGTTCTAATTTTCTTTAACATCTTTGTGAGGATAATAAATTGATAACACAAAGTCAACTTATGTCCCGGATGTCTCAATTATTCGCCTCTCAGTAGACGAACTGATACCTACCCCTTAAGACAACTAAGTCCAAATGTACACTTTTCTTTCTAACGTACTGAATAACTAGAGGAATATCATGTTATTCATACCAAATATGTACCTCTTTGATCAAATATTTCTATCCTTTTAAAAACACGCTGGTGATTTATGTTAATGGATGCATTAATTGAATCAGTAACCAAATCTTCTCTTGCCCTCTAATCAATCTTTGTCAACAAATTTCCACTGGTATTCTCAGTGATGCATACAAATAAATGACAAGATTCTCTTCTCCTATGTGGTTGAATAGCGCAACGGGAAAATAACACGATAAAACACGATTTTCTCTGCGGTAAAGACATTTTGTCTTCCCGGAATGGCCTACAAATAAATAAGGCTACTGGATTCTAAAATCACGTTTAGTTGTCTGTACCTTTCTGTGTATTTACTCCTTCCCCTTGATGTTTTCGTTACCTTAGATTAAGAAAAATCTTATATGCACACAATGCTTGAGATCGTGTAGCAGAATTAAGGAATTAAATAACTTAAATCTATCACGTGAGAATCAGTTTCAAGGCTTTTTAAACTACGAAAGAATTTCCAAACATTCCTAAGTCTTTTTACAAACTATGACGCTGTTTGGGCAATATTAGTGTATGTAGTTTTAAAGCCTGATTTCACTAAGTCACAATTGCAAATAACCCCTAAAGTTTGAAGCAAATGATATCTAAGGCACTGTAGTTAATATGAATTAAATCCCTTTAAATTGTTATCTGGTCATTATCAAAAACTTTCACTGGTTTAATCTTTGGACTTATTTTGAAAGAATGTTTAAAAGATATTTGGCATTTTCTCCCTCAAATAATGACCCGTTTTCTATTTAAAGAGCTGTAGTCATTGTTTGAGAGGTCGAATTATCTTGGAAAATCTTTTCGTGATTACTGAAAATATTGATTCATTGTGAAGACAACTTTTTCCCAATTGAAATAAGATTTCTCTTATTTTGACAAATAAATGCACTGAAACGTACACTTATTCTTATGATGCATGGATATGAAATAAAATCCATTGCCCGGGAAAAATATTATTACCTGTTGTCTAGGAAACCACTGTCTTTTCGAGACTGCTGTTCCCAGATTGAAAAGCGGGTTGCAGTCAGAAATAACTGGCAAGCCATAGTCATGAGCTCTAAAACTTGAATGTTTTGTTAGTGTAGCTAATACGAAAAAAAGAACATCTCTTTTTGTTTGCTAGAGGGAAAAATGCACTGAGACGTGTATTTTCCTTTACGATGAGGCCCGGGTTATGCACAGAAATGTAGTAAAGCATTTTATGTCTTTAATATTTACAAGTGATGTTTGATGATAAATAATACTTCAAGCAGTTATGTTTGTCAGAACTCCAGTTCTGCTTGGACTGGAGTCAAAACATATCATTCCAATCTTCTGACAAGATACCCAAAACCGATCCCAGGTGGGTTTTCATAAATTAATCAGTATAATTGGTATTCAGTTTGACAAATATAATTTATAATATCATTTTCAAGCTGTTCCTTTATGAATAAGTGTACCCGAGTTTGGATGTGCTTTGTATGAGAATGTTGTACGGGATTGATGATATTTGCGATGGTGACTGAGAGTTCGCACAATACAACGGATATTTTTGTTGTAGTTGAAGCATTAAACTGACGTTGTGTTCTCTCCACATTATTGAGCACAACTTGCAGATACGCCCGTACTTGCCTCTGCTGGAAGACATTGCAGTGCAGTTTTGTTTCTTTGACTTCAAGCTTACAAGTTTATCACCAAGGAACTGTATCTCTCAGAAGTGCTTTTTTGAGTATCAAGGCATCCGGCTATGAATCAGCGTCTGAAATGTGTAGTTCAAAAGCTTAGACTCTTTGGATAATAGAGTCCATGTTAATGGTACCCTTTAGGTTTTAAAGATTCTTTTAACCTCATTGAGGTGCTTTTTGAGTTGGTCGGCTTGTTGATAACGTTGCAAAATAGCATACTTGCTAGCACTAAGTTGGTCTATAGATGTCAAGTACATGAGTGACCGATTTTACTATGATAATCAAATTGGTCTAAGGGTTTCTCCACTCAAAATTACATCTTAGTTGGGTTTTGTGTAGAAATGGTGTACAATGGAGTGACAATTGTTCCATATTATGCTTTTTCAGAATTTCTAGTGCGTACTTGGCCTGGATTGATAAAAATACCTTTTGGGGACTGGGGATCTGAAGTCCTAAAAACGAATTTCAATCTCCCCAATTAAGGACATTTCAAATCTAATGTGCATTAACTTTTCAAAATCTTTCGTGAATATTTAGGGTTTGTAGACCCAAAAATTATGTCATCACGTCAATTTGACAAGTAGGTATATCCCTACGTTATTTTATGCTTGAATTAAGGTTCGGGTCAATTGTACCTTTAGAAAACGCCTTTGGACATCAGAAGGTTTGATAGTTCATCAATACAGGCTCATGGAGTTGCTTTAATCCATACAAAGCTTTCCTAGAAGGTAGGATTTTTCTGGATGACTGGATCAATGAACCCTTCCGGCTTGGAGCAACGTAAAACCTCTTCCTTCAGGGGGACCAATTAAGAAATGCCGTTTTATGTCCATCTGATAGCATTGGAAATGACTCTTGTTGCCTGCGTGTGGGCACAAAAATCGAAATGCTTCCAACGCGAGCAACTGGAGCAAATGATTCTTCAAAATCAATACCTCTTACCTGAGCATAACCTTTAAGCAACAAGTCGTTGTTGCAAATAACAGTCTGAACTTTATCCTCTCTTTTTTTTGTTCTTCCATAACCACTTTAGCTTTATCACTGTCTTGCCAAATGGTTTGTAGACGAGTTCCCAGACTTGTGGTCTGTCGAACTAGTAAAGTTCATCCTGCATTGCTTCGATCTATGCAGAGTCAGCCATTGCCTCCTTACTGTTCTTTGGTTCTTCTGTACTCACTGTGAGCGCGAACATACACATTTCAGGATCTGTGGCAAGCTGTTGTCTTGTTTGCACTGGATTTGTAGGATTGTCAATAACTTGTTCTAATGGATGATCTTTTGTCCATTGGTATTCATGACTCTGTTGGTTGAAATGAATGCATATTTTCATTATCAATATTGCATGAGGAAGACTCAGCAATGTCTTGTACTGGTGTACAGAAAGGATTGATAAATTCATCTTGTCAAAACGATGCATTCGCTGCTTGATCATTATTGTTTTCTTCAGCATGAACATTTATTGGAGAGAAATATTCTTCAAAGAAATGATTGAATAGAAATTCCAAGAGAAATATTCTTCAAATATGATTGAATAGAAATTCCAAGAGAAATATTCTTCAAAGAAATGATTGAATAGAAATTCGATCTCCTTTTGTGACGAATCTGTTTTGTCTGCTAGAGAAACAACATTTTTCCTTGGGGGCACGGGGCCAGAGATGTCATAATCTGACGCCTTTTGTTTATTTAAAATAAGGTCTGAGGAGATATTGTCAACAGAAGTCTCTTGTCGATTGGGCGTGAGGTCTGAACGGATTTGATCAGACGTCATTTCATAAAGCACGAGTCCTGAACTGCTATGATCAGGAGCCATGTGGTGAGGCACGGGTCCTGAATAAAATTGTTCAGAAACCATAAACTATCTTTGAGATAGTAGATCTCAACCAGACCATTTCACACCGAATGGAGTTGGATTTTCATTTGCGTCAAAGTAGCTCCAAATGGCATGTTCTTGTAGTTGACTTTATGTTGAAAATTTTTTGAGAACGAGAAGGATTGCAATAAAACATTCTCTAATGAGTGATTCTTGTCAACTAGGTGATAGTATTAAACAATTGAATAAGCTGTTGCAAATTTAATGGAATGTCCCTTGTCAATTAGTTTCTTCAAAACTAGAGTTTGAAGAGATATTATAAAGGAGGGGTGCATTATTTTTTTTTTTAAAAATTATGCTTTTTGAGTCTATGTATTTATTCTTCAACAACTTGATGAGTGACTGAGGATTGAATTTCTGATTTGTTGGTGAAGTACTAGTAGATTGTTCATTTGATCAATGGTAGTTGTATGGAAGGTGAACCAACTGGATCAACTGCTTTGAAGCAACATAGCTACCGACTCTGGCGGAAAAGTTAGAAGGTGGATGATTATAGTACTCATTATAACATGGTTACAAAAGGATCTCATGTCTTTCTTGGATGGTGGACATATGGTGTTAGAGAAAATGAGATTGCACGAGTCCTGAATGATGTATCCAGGAGCATCAAGAAGGCGCAGGTCCTGAAACTGATTTGCACAGTGCCGTGACTTGTCCATTTCATGACTGAACTGCTTCTGATGTAGTGCAGATGTTGGTGGGATAGTTGTAATGAATGATCTTGACAGGGAGGAGATACTGGTTTAGGAGATGAGAGATCGATGACTGAAGTATAGTAAGGAACAGATGAAGAAAAACTTGTTGGATGGAACATATGACCATAGATTCAAACTTCGGTTTCCATAGTAGTTTTTCTGGTTTATCTTTTTACTTATATATTTCTATGGATAAGGCTTAGTTTCCTCATTATCATCCCCAGATTATCATTTTCCTTCTGTTCAAAATTGTTCACTGATCCACATATGCTTCCCACTAAAAGAATTAGTTTTTCCTCATCAGGACCCCGGCTTTGGAATCCAGGTTCCTTACTTGAGGTTAGAGATGATTGTGGACTCATCAGGAAAACCCCTAGTATGTTACCAGTTCTTCATTGAACCTCTAGTTTCCCAAGGTTCATCTCTTGCTCATTTTCTTGCTTTCCTGAGAGCTTTCATTATGTCAGCAGCCTCTTGTTTGCAGGAGTAAGAGTTTGAATACCCTTGAGCTTCTTTGACGAATCTAAGGAACTCTTCTTTGACGATTAATTAAAGGAAATCTTGAAAGCAATACCAGACTGTCTTCTTTGTGTGGGCTCGGGTTCAGATTCATACACAATTCTTGCATGAGTAGCATGAACTTCTCTTGCAACAACTTCTTCTTCAGCTTCAGTTAAGCTGATAGATTTACCTAATTCCAAAGCTAGTCTGTTTAGGACGACGCGTTGTCATGCAGGAGTGATCTCTAAGGCCTTCCGAAAAAGATGAGACATCTGTGAAGGGAGCAATTACTGGAGGAGTTGACGTTACTGTCTGATGACTTGGATCAGGTATGGTGGAATCAGACTCCTCTATAACTTTAGATTTCTCCTGATCATCTTCGGTTGGTTTGTCATAAAGAAATTGATCCCCAAAGTTATAAGTGTCATAGAGATTTTCATGGAAGACATTGAACAGAATGACTTTCTGGATTTTTCTTTGATGAAAACGTTAGTTGTTATGAGCTTTAGGTTTTCATGACCTGTGGGCTAGGCTGTCGCGAGGAATTCATCATCTAATGTTCTAAGGGTTGGTCAGAAAGAGGACACATGTAATTTTCCAGAGTTTGATCCAGTCTGGTCTTCTTGCATGGGCTCAGGGTCTGGTCCAGCCAGAGCCTCATGTGCTTTTTCAGGGACTGATACAGGAATGCTTGCTCCTGATGTTACTGTAGACGAGTCTACTTCACCTTGATCTTTGTCACCTTTAGGAGCAGCGGTTTCTGTTTCACTTTCTGTTCGTTCTGAATCAGATGTTGATGAGGATTCATGGATCACTTTCTCTGATGTATCATCTTCAGGTTGAGAAGAAGGTCCAGTTGTCGACTCATGAGGAGCCTGATCACGCCTAACAAGGATTTTAAATAATAAATACTGGTCCGGTAGTCTTTTCTTCTTTGACAGATCGATCAGGGAATGAGCTACTTGTTCTTCGGTTACAATGGCCTTTCCCTTGCCCACTACATTAGGCAGTTTGGGAGTTGTTTCAGATACTGGATCCCTGATCGTTACTCCTCCAACAGGTGCCTGTCCTTGTGGCAGAAAGGCTGGATCCAAGCTAAGTTTAATAGCTCGTTTCATGTCAACATAATCCACCTTTCTTCTCACTTTTCTGATGCGCTTCCAAACTAATCTTCTTAGCCTGTTCGAGATCAGGATTATCACTTTTTTGTGGACAGATTTCTTGTTGAGTTCATCATTTTATCAAACAAGTTGGAATGGTGGGCTTTCCTTTTCTAACTTTTGTGGGAGTTATGCTTGGTTGTTTCTTTGTCAGAGCCAGTGTGGCCTTGGATGTTTGGACATGGAGTAGTGGTTGTGGCTTTTTGGGTGGGAGTACGCATTGTTGCAGGTTGCTCGCTTGCACTTTCTTGTAGTGTTTTATTTAGTATTCATAGCAAACCATTTCAGATATTTAGGGATAATATTGAAGATTGTTGAATGGTTCAGTTTATTAAGGGATCAGGGAATTTGCCATTCAAAAACACTTCATCAGTCTCACTTTTTGGGACAAACTTGAGATTTCCTAATATAAAATCATCTCCAGTATGATGAACAGCAGAATCAGGACGTCGATGGATATTGTTATTGCTTGCCAAGTAGTAAATTATCACCTTTGAGAACCGTCCATAAGGAATGAGGAGAGGAGTTACTTTCTTCTTTGGGTCCTTCAGACTGGTTTTGTGACTTGCCTTGTGTGAGAAAAATGTCTGGATCCCATGTGTATACTCTTCCCATAACAGCTCTGCATGATCAACATTAGTTTGAGTGATGATTCCCCACAGCATTTGCAGAACTAGGTGTCTGGGTTGTCCACTGCCAGATGTCTTTCCAGTCAAGCACTGGTTGATTAAGGTTAGAATTGCCCTCCATGGTTGATACACATAATTCACCCGTATATTGGAGACAATTTTCTACAGGTTCTGGAACCTCAGCTCATTAAACAAAATTTTTTTTTTACTTTCACGTGTTACCAGACGGAAGGTCGACGCAAAAGGGGAGTTGGGTTGGACAAGAGTAATTGCTATGCCTTTATGAGAAGATCAGCAATAGATCGAACCCATTGTTCATCAACTTGACAAATATAAACCGCCAGTCTTCTCGTTATATTTAATGGTGTTCCAGAAACTGTTGCAGGTAGTTAGCAGGAACATTTGCTGAAGGCTCAGTAAATGACTTGGAAGATGTTGGTATTTACTTCAGGTTGTCCATGACAATCTGAAAGTGGGGTTCTTTGAATCTTTTGTGCAATTGAAAAGAAGGTGGCTTTTCCTGAGTGTTAACCATGTGAGCGAAGGTACAATCTGTTCATCTGTTCTTGTAGGAGGTTTGAGTGGGAACATTTTGTTCTGCCATGTATTCTGCATATAGAGTTTTTAACAATGATAGACAACATAGCATTAATCTACGTTAGATAAAGATGATTCGAATTGAGTTAACTTGCCCTTGATTTCAGATTTGCACAAAGAATATTCCACATTAGAGGCAAATAGACTATTGTGTTAAGTATAACATTGGTCAACCTGGTCGTTGGTATAGAGGATTATATGTTTGGTCGATGACAAGTTACGAAGCCTGTATGGGAGTCAACAAGACAAATGGTCCTTTGGAATAGACTATGAGGTTTATTGGGCCTTATTGGGCCAAGGACTGGACAATTAGCCTAAGTCGCTGCATAACAGATCACCAAAAACCGCAATGCTGTACGGTTGAACACATTCCACAAATCTAAGAATATGCAGCGCTATACTAACATTAAGCATGATCAAGGCATTTAGTTTATCTTAATCTCCTAGCAGACAGATTAACTCCCTACAGACAGATTTCATCAACCATTTCAAGATGTAAACACCCTACCCTTTACACATTTGAACAATTTTATACACATTCAAAGGACCAATAAACCAATTTTAATCACATTAATTCACTATTCTCCCATTCAAAATTGCATATGCGATTGGCCATTTTTGATCTAGTGAATTATAATACCAGCTAATGTACGTTGGTCCACTTAACTAACGAACAAGCATGGGAAAATATGAAGCTTGTTAATGAGAATGGTCAAACACAAGAAGATTTCTCTTCTTTTGAAGATAAAGCGCACTGAAGCGTACACTCTCCTTTTCTTTGAAAACGGTTTCGTACAAAAGAATACGAAAGCATCAACTTGAGATAACATGCTTTGAGTGTTTCGAAAGATAAGCTCAAGAACGAAAAGTTTTATCTTTTTCGTTATAAGGATAAATGCACTAAAACGTACATTTTACTTTTATCTGATGATGGGGTTGCATTCTAACATTGTTACAAGCCATTACAATGAGCTCAAAACTGGGAATGTTTTGTTATATTAAGCTCATGACGATAAGATTTCTCTTTTCTCGTTGCAAGGATAAATCGACACTGACACGTACACTTTCCTTTTCTCTGAAGGCGTACACCTTTCTTTACTTTAAGGAACAGATGCCAACAGATTTGACATTAAGGAACGAGGTTTGAACCGGTTTATCCAAACATCTTTTGATGAAGAACGAGGCTTGAACTGTTTTGTCCAAACGACATCAAGATGAAGAACGAGGCCTGAACTGATGTGAACAGACATCATTTGAAGCATGTTCATCAGATTTGAATTCCTTGAACTCCTGACGTATGAGATATCAGTCTTTTTGGTAACCAAACTCCGGTTCTTCTTTATAAGGATTGACAGATGTACCTGCACTTGAGTTAGAAGTACCTGCACTAACATAAAGAGTTTGATTGCATTCATATGGGTTAGTGATATCATCATTTGAACCATTTGGAGGTTCACTGTCAACTTTGGTTGTGCTATCTATGAACACCTTTCCAGTAGGTATCCACCTAAGACTAACAGTCTTGAAAATTCTACCGTTGGTTTTCCACCTAAGATAGATCTAGGAGTGTGTGTTTCTCTTGACACAGCGAAGACTTATTGAGAGAAAACCTTTGTCCTATACCATTCTGCCTACCAGGTTTATGAGTGTGGTTCTTTGGTTCAACAGGATTGTTGTTTCTGATCTTGGGGGACTGAACTTTAGCACGAGAATTCACCTTATTCAGGATCTTTGTTATACAATCATCATGATTTGTATTAAAGATATATTTATGACAAATCGAACAAATAATTTTTGGGTCAAGAAGAACACATTAGATATTCCATAGAGTGATCTTACTAGAGGCTCAACAATTTGACATTCCCCACTACACTTAGATACAGGTGATCTTCTCTTATATTGTTTCTTAGTTTTGGTGTACATAGCATTAGGAGGTGTGGTGTGCTCTAGTAGAGGCCATTCACTATGATTAGGAATCCTGGTTTTGTCTGTGTCATTTTCCTAGCATCTCTAGAAAGTACATTTGAAACCGTATCTTTAGAACCCATTCGAGTCTTTATGACTATTCCTAGAGTAGTTAAGTGCATTCTACCTGTTGAGGTTTTGCAGTAGCAGAGTCTATAACTTTTAGCAATATGAGGAGTGACTGTTTTTGACAAATTAATTTTTCTCATCAACTTGGGAGGCAAACCGTGGTCTTGAAATTCTAGGTCGTTCAACTGTAAATGCATTCGGTTGTCTAACAACTAAATGGTTTCTAGATGGTTGTAAAGGCGGTTTCCCCAAGATTGATGCTTTGGCAAACTTAGAATCTACTATATTTCCTTTTAACTTTCTAAGTTCATTATTTAATGCCGCATTTGCAAAAACCTTTTCCTGAATCTGAGCTTTTAAATCAGCATTTTCGACAGACTTTTGATTAATTTGAGAAATTAAAGATTCACTGTTGTCTTTATTCTGAACTTTCGTCTTTTTAATTGAATCAAAAAGTTCTTTGTAAGTCTGTTTCAAATGCTCATTTTCTTTATGTAGTTGCTCATTTGCTGCAAGTAATTTAGCCACACTGTGTTCTAATTCGATGTTAATCGTTTCAATCACATCGATATCATTTTTAACTTTGGCTTCATTACTTGTTTCCTTCACACTTTTAATTTGTTTCTTCAAGTTGCAAATTAGTGTGGTTCTGGCCAGTAGCTGAGCTTTCAAATCATTAATCACAAAAAATTCACGAAATTCAGGAAATTCCTGATTCTTACATGGTTTGTTACTTTGAAAACTTTCTTCCTTTTGTTGAATTTGTATTTCAAGTGAAATACAATGTTTTTCCAGTTGTAAAAATCGTTTTGAAAGTTCATTGTAAATTTCCTTATCAACCATATCTTTCGTTTTGAGAAGCTCAGTTTTAAGCAAAGCATCCTGGTCAATCTCTCCTCCCCTATGACACATATTTGTTGAAGTAGGAGTGGTATTGCTATCAATAGTTTCCAACAGATGTGTGTCATAACTGGGTTCAGATTGCTCAGTATGCTGTTGTTCATTAGCAAGGATATTATGTAGAGCAGTCAATTGTACCTCAGCAAATGGCTCTTCGTCATTTACTGGTCCGATATCTGCATCCACAGCTTGTGTGGTATAATTCCCTGAACTGCTACTTGTATCCTGCTTTTCGGGCTTTGTCCCACTGCTTTCTGTGACAACCAACCCAGCATCAACTGCTTCACGCATATTGACCTTTTCCTCTTGCCTTTGCATCTGAGTTTCAATCTCTGATTTGCTGAATGCATTGTTGTTTTCAGTCTCTATCAAACTGCTTTTGGATACAATCAAACTGTCATCCACTGCTTGAATCGGATTGATCTGAACATCTTGTGACTGCAGCTTGAAACTTTTCTTAATTTGATGCTCATGAAGTATTTCATCATGCAACTGACTTCCATTCTCCTTTAGTGCATTAAGTTCATTTTCTTTCATGCGTAATACACCATATGTATTTACAACTCTATGAATGACCGCTTCAAGTGTATCCAGGTTCTCGAGTAACTCACGTCTGTACGCACTAGGTTCACAGCGCGTGAAGTCTTCGAAGTCTTGTTGCCAACCTTGATTCAGAAGATCCGTTGCATTTACCCCTTTTGAGGCAAGAAATTCCTTGAACTGTGTTCTGAGTGCTTGAAGACAAGTCTTTGCATTAACCCCATGAAGATTCTCTCTTTCAAGTTGTAGCCTTAACTGATCCAGATTATGATACATCTTCAATTTGAAAGTCTGATGCTCTTCACCAAAGAATGAGCGAAATGCTGGTTTAAATGCGTCAACAACATAAGGTGAATTAAGGAGATAGAGATCATAAAGATGTGTCTCGAGTTGTTCAACCCATGTCATGCAGTTGGAGTGCCTTTGTTTTGCGAGCCGTTGCGTCAGTTGAAGCTCTCTCTCTTTTGAATTAGAATTAGAAGATTCCATTGAAATTCGATGTGTGAAATAAAATTAAGGATCTTAAGTAGATAATGTGATTGATGTTGTGGTTTTAAATGCAATTAACGTTCACGGGATTTTACAAGTCTATGATTAAAACCGATAAAAGATTAACGGGATTTTACAAAATCAATAGAAAACCGTAAATGAATAATCGTTTGATGTTAAGGTAGGTTTGTTGTTTGATTAATGCTGTTTAAGTCCTGTTTAGGTTGACGGTTTGTTATTTGGCCCAAGATTAATGACATTAAGACCTGTTTAGTTGACGGTTTGTATTTGGCCTAAAATATTTGAATTTTGACCCAAAAAAACAATAATTTACCCTATTTCCAAATTTATTTTTTGTTGTAAAAATTAAGCTAAAAAGGCTATTGAAAAAAAATAAATTTTTCTTAATTTTTTCCGCCAAAAAATAATTTGAATTTTTTAACAAATTTTTTTACCCTATTACCAAAATTTAAATTTGGTTGTAATAATGAGCTAAAAGGCTATAGGAAAAATTAAAAAAAATTTAACCGTGCCTAGGATGATTGCAAACGGACGCTTGAAAAAAAGAAAATTTCAACTGCCCCCAAAATTATAGCCAAAACCGCCGCTACAAATTAAAGCCAAACAGCCGCCTATATTATTGCAAACGCCACATTGAAAATTCACCAAACCGCTGCCGAATAATAAACGCAAAAACCGTTTCTTATATTTTTGCTAACTGTCGGCTTAATAAAATAATAAAAACCGTGCATATAGTGACCCCACAACCGCGCCTAAAGCTTGGTCATCCGCGTGAATTATCGACAACTCGCGTGTATTAATAAATTCATAAATGCTGCTTAGTTGAGTAACTGCTGCACAATTCTAGCAACTTCCGACCGCCTAATTTTTTTTGTATTATGGGCATTATAACGTTTTGCTTTTGGACACATTTAATAAGCAGACTTCGCCATCCAAGAACTGTTCAAACCGCCACCAATAGGCAACTCACCACCTTTTATAGCAAACCGCCGCGATTTTTTTTTTGTTTTACTATAATTAAACTCAACTCGCCGTGACACAATCCCTTAAAACATGGATCTTGTCCTTTAACCTGTCAACTCGCCACCAAGAATATGATATTTTAACCAACTCTCTACGAAGAACAAGAGTTCGAATCGAGCTAAATCAAGCTAATCAAGCCTTGTAACCACGAAATAAAGCTATAAACTTGTAATACTAATCATACCTTGCAAGCTTAAACATCCAATAACATGTATCTCTTTGTGGATCTTCAGAAACGAAGCAACTTTCCACGAAGAACACCTTTTATCGAACCTTTTAGCTTTGATTTCGATCTTGGAGCTATGTAATCAATGCAACGGCACCCAATCATATGGTTAATAAGTTATATCATAGAATAATAACAAAGATCAACCAACCAATTTACACCTAAATAAAATTTTGAGCCGTGGGTTGTTCTTGAGCAAAATAAGCCACAAAAATTTGGTTTTTAACCACAATAATCAACCACCAATCCACACGTAGCTCTGATGCCAATTGTAGGATCCCGAATTCACACAAACATGTATAGATCTAGAGAGATCCAAAGAGAGAAAGTTAGAGAGAGAATGGTTGAGAAAGAAATAAGAAAAACACACTAAAGAGTGTGTGTAAAATGAATAAGATGCTTATCTCTTCCAAAGTTGGAAGAGGTATTTATAGTTCTTACAAAACACCGGGTATTAGTACCCGGTTCGATACCGAAAGTCATACGTTTAACTAATAAACTACGAGCTATAATGAACAGTAAAATACACGGCGTGACCGAGTCTTTTTCTAATATCTAACACCTTGAGATCATCAACCAAGCATAATCTCATTTCGCCATCTTGTAGACTTTGCCATCTCGTGAACTTGTGACTTCTGGACCGACATGCTCAAACCTTTCTTGATTTGATAATATTGAAAAGCTTTAATAATGCATCTTTCTTGAATTTCTTTAACTTTAACACTTTGTCACTTCAAGAAGGACGTACGATATCAGAGTAGCGGAAGTCTTGAAACATTTACTTGAGCTTTCATGATGTCTTTATATTTGTCGGTCGGGTATGAGCATGTGGCTATAAATCTTGTGAGTCAGCTGGAATCAGGTACCTTCACCTCCATCTTTAAATATCCTGCATTAAAACAGTTAGCAATAAAGCAGGGGGACGAATATGGCTTTGTCATTCGCCCGTGGTTGGTTGGAGTAACCTTCGAATCTGTGAGGATCGACCTGTGATCAGGTAGATTCAATTTAAGAAGAATCTCCTTGACAAGATTTCTAGCTGAAGTATCGAATCTTTCTGACACATATGTATTAGATTCATCAAACTCAGCATGTTCTCATTATCTGAACGTCTCAAAGCAGACACCATGATAAGAAGTTTGCAATAGCGGACCGTTACTATCTACCGATTGAAATAAAAAAAAATATGGATTTGATTAATCAATCGACATGTCAACACCTCACTTGCTGAAGTGGTTTTGGAAACATCGAGAGTGTTTATAATTTAAAAATTCATCAGTAATCGCCAATTCATAACCTGGAACAAGTTTGATTCATATAAAATCGCACCATCGTTGCTTTCCAGTTGTCACAAGTTTGATTCATATAGAATCGCACAAGTCAACTCCATGATCTTGTTTGATGATGGCTAAGAGGATTTCCATCTTCATTTGAATGAAATTCAATCGGATGGTCCCTGGCAAAAATCACAAGCGATTAATGCGTAGGACTTCTTAAATATGTTCCTGTTATTCACATTGTGTGATATAGCAAGCATGATTTGACAAGTGTCCTAATAAGATTTATGAATGATCTCTTTTGGCTCTAGACTTAATTGTGCACTTTTTTAGTGATCAGAGGCTGGAGCTGACCTGCCAATTTTCAATACCAACTAACTAGAGTGGAGAAAGTTGATTAAGAAATTGCGTATATCTCTATGAGAACATGAAACAAGAGTTGTTGATAGACCTGTGTCGGATAGGGAGGGTTGTGCATAGTGTCACTGGGTCCATGACTGTCTTCAATGTCAGATAACAACTTAATGTTTCTGATAGATTATGTATTGACCCGGTTTCTGCCTAAGTGTATGGAGGGTTTCTTTTTTTTCACCCTTTATCCTTGCATTTATTTTTCATTTCTTCAAAACCCCATTAAATGCTTTTACCGCAGATTCATAACTTAACCCTTAGTTGGGTTTGATTCAAGTGTTAGCTCCATAAAGTCGGACATTATTCCCTGATGTTTATTTTTCTTCTTATTGTTTCTTACCTAAGGACTTCTACCCTAACTAGTGGACTTAATCATAAAAACAAATCAATAAACATACATCATTGGGTTGATACATTTGTTCTGGTTGGATCATAGGATTTGAATACCTATGCCTAACCACCTTATAACTCCATAAATTTAAGTACATGGTCGGTCTAGGGTTTCATCATATTAAAACCAAAATAATTGGAATTGTTCAACAAAGTGTGTGATATAACTATCAAAAGATTACACTTTGAGAGTTTTTCATCATCACTAAAAGCTCACCCCTTAACATTGTTGATCGTAATCGTTAGTCATGGCTAAGTGTTGGAGTACATTGAGTCCATTTTATATGATCATATTTCAATACAAATTAGATGTAGTTTAATCACATTTTCTCCCCTTATCCAAAATGTTAATCCCTTGATATTTTAGATATCAATTGATTAAACGTTTGGGGACAAAATGTTACATAATCACTATTAGGAACATTTTAATGATATCCTTCAATTATTGAGGGTATATAAGACAGTGCTGAGGACACAAATTTTGAAAGATTTTGAATTTACTAAGGAAATTCTTGAAACTTTTTATATCGAGCACACCTTTATTTTACACCATCAAGTTCTAATATATTATACAAATTCACAAATGTAATGATATCTACGAATTAAACCCTTTGAGATATGAACACAATATGACGAGGTCATATTGTTCTTTGCAACAGTCTGAGGTCAGTTTCGTAGAGTCTACCGCCAATAAATTTCTCTAAACTCCTCATAATCCTCCTTTACTTTAGCAGCTTGTTGATGTCCTTGATCATGAAATAAGCTCTTTTCTTTTCCAATGTGCTCCATATTCTCTTTGGCAAGTACTCTATGTCGATTCTTCTTGTTATGGTCTTTAGAAGTGAAAGAAGAAGTCTTGTTAACGTGCCATCACAAAACTTGTACAGTTCGTCGGAGCGCATCAACCTGTTCCTCTTGTAGTCGTCGACATAAATGAATCCTTGAGGGTCTTTGTATGGAGTATGCGGGTGCCTTTTTTTGAGATCTAGTCTTGTAGTATCAGGCTTGGTGACGTTGATCTTCTTTTGATAACTTTTCAACTCCAAGACTTGAAGATTCCTACGACTCGCTTTTGAATAACCTGATTTGTGAACATCCTTAGGACTATTGCAAAGTCAGCATTCATTTCCCCTGAAAAGATTGTGAGCGAATTTCTGTAACCACAAGAATTAACATATCCTCGATATCATTGATCCGAAGTCGTGGAAAGTTACCTTCCTTGAATCCGTATAATACGTTATTAACTTTTCCCACTACAATCTCTTCCAAGAACATGTATACACATTGTTTCTCACATACCTTTACATGGAGAGACTGCAGAATACATTTTGTAGATAATATACATTCCTCTTTGATGTATGCCTCTTGCATTATATGCATAGATGGACTTACATGTTCTCTCCATGTGAGATACCCCATAACGCACATCTATCATAAGCAACTTTAACAGGACTCCATATGTTTGGAACCTTGTCTTTAATACCTAGAAGATCATACTGAGCGGCCTTTTTCTTGGTGGTAGATGTCGTGTATGTCATAGTCGAAACTCCTCCTTGTAGATACTTGAGATCATTGTTGATGAAGTATTCAAATGGTACTCGTTGACGTTTTCCACGCGTGGAATACAAAGGAAGGGGTTTGGAAGATCAACTATGGTTTAGTTCACTTGCCTTCAGGATTTTCCCAATCCAAGCTTTTTGAAAGGGCCTTGTAGCATTCTTTAAGTCATATTCTAATCCGCAAACATTGGTTGCGGGTGCCTTTGAGTAGTTAGGAATGCAGGTTATTCCGAGTAGGATTTCTTGAGTTTTAAATTCTAATTTTTCATGACCATTCAAGATGATAATGAAGGAGAAGTCTATTGGAATTGAGGGCTACATATTCATCAAATTCCTTTAACGATTCTATCGTAGAGACGTAAGAAGCTGCTAGAGTCATTAACAAATTTTGCTGTTGGTCCTTCTGTGTAGTCTTGCCAGACATACCAGTCAAGGGTCAGTGGGGATTCTTGAGGTGGTGTTGGTATTCTTAAAACCAGTAAACATTAGAGGGCAAGTCTCATTCCTTGGGCCTCTTCTTCATTATCCACCAGATTTACCTTCTTGATACATGTGGTATGTCTGCGTTGCAACTCAAAACACTGGTTCATATGATTGAACAGACTTTTCTAGGAAGATTTCGGTTGGACTTGTGCCTTTGGAAAGAGGCCAGATGCTTGAATCTTCTTTTCAGTCAATATGTGGTTGATTCTGCATCTTGGCTTTAGCTTTTTCTTTCTTTAACCCTCGGTCTGATCCAGCGGAAGGGTCTTCATCTTTGTCTTTGTCTTTGCGGCTTCGCTTCAAGAATACACATCATAAGAGAAGAAGAAATCTTTGTCGAGATCGTAAAGATTTTTTAAAATATTATATCATCTCGGTGTTTGGACAACTGACGATTGATTCACTTGTTTTATTTTTTTTGATTAAGAATCTTCCTTTAATCAAATTCTAGTAAGTGTAGAAGCACGTCCTCATAAGTAGAATGTTGTTGAAGAAGACCATTTGCTATAGTAACTTCATCAAATGATTCTTTAATCAATCTTCGGCGAGTCCTTTAGGATGAGTTATGGATCGATCCGCTAATTCTAAAGTCATCCGAGTTGGTGTAAGTTCGGGTAAAGAAAGCTTTTTCCAAATGGAAAGGGGCATAAGATTTATGCTCGCGCCGAGATCGGCCAAGGCGTGACATACATCCATTCCCGGGAAATCACATGGAATAAGAAACTTGCCGGGATCTCCAAGCTTTTCGGGAAGCTTTTTGAGGAGCATCGCCGAGCAATTCTCGTTCAACGGTATTTTAGCTAATTCAAGCAACTTTTCCTTATTCATAAGCAAATTCCTAATCGTAGGAGCAAATCTTGGCATTAAAAGTAAAGCATCCGCGAAGCTAATGTCGAAGCGCAAATCTTGAAAGATTTGAAAAATCTTCTCCATTAGATTCGAAGCTTTTTCACGGGATTTTTGATCATTACGTCGCGAAGGATATGGAATATTCGGCTTAGGTAAAGTCTTCAGAACATCGGGTCCCGGAATCGGAATGGGGTTAACCGAAGGTGGGATGTGAGCGGTACTTCTTTGGAAATTATATTGCTCCTTATCCGTTGTCTCCTCAGTTTCTCGTTCTACTGCCTTTTTGGGAGAAAGATTAGTAGGAATCGAGGGTCCCTCGTAAGCAACACCACTTTGAGTAGTGATCGCTTTTATCTCACCCTTTGGCTTTGGAATGGTATTACTCGGAAGAGTACCTGAAGTTGAGGCTTGGTTTTGTTCACATCATCACTTTCTTCATCGCTTTTATTCACGTCATCACTTTCTGATTCCAGATTATCATCATCTTTATCATCAGTGGGAGAGGGAGTATGAACAAACTCCTCCTCTTCTTAATTATCATCTTCAGATTCTTCTTCTTTTTGCTCTGAATCAGATACTTGCTCTTCACTTTCATTCTCTTGCTCACTGTCTTCATTACTTAAATCTTGATCATTGTTGTTGTCGTTTTCATCATTGCCCCAAGACTCAGATTCACTCTTAGTAGAGTCATCTTCTGTCACATCGGGAAACCTTGGTTTATCACCAGTTCCTTCACTTGTGACAGTAGGTGTGATCTTATCAATACTTGGTGGTTTTTCGGCAACCGTACTAGAACCACTAGGATGTGTCTTGTGAAAGTCCCTTAAGCTCTTCTTTCTTACTTCTTTCATCTGAGCTTCGTTTGTCAAAGCTACTTCATATAGCAATTTAATTCCTTTCCCACGAGTAACATCCACCTTTTACTTTTCCTTATTTTTAGACTTTGTTTCCACAGGAGCCTCTCTGATGACGACACCTGCTGCTGGCTTAGTTGTAAACTTCTTAGCAGGTCTCTTAACTCGTTTGCCTTTCTGGACAGGTTCTTCATCTACAGGGACTAGATCATTGTCTTTCTTAGATGGAGAAGCTTTCTTCAATTTTTGAGCCATCTTGGGAGGTATAACACATGTAGCATAGCCTAGATAAGTCTTGTACGCTTTACTTTCCTTCATCGCTGGACTGGTCAAACATTCAGGAAGAATAGCTCCATAGATCTGAGTTGATTCTTTTGCAGAGACAAATCTTAAGGAATTAATCAAGTAGTCACCTTTGGAGGTGTGCATCCCAATTTTGTTTCTCCAGGAAAGTGACTTTTCTTGAATAAGGAAGTGGTGAATGATAGCTTTGGTGAATCGAGGGTAGTACATCTTTTCTTGCTTTTTGTAGACTCTATTTTCAATCTGGTAGATGAAGTATTCCCAAAGTAATTCCACATAGTCTACATTTTTCTGATAGAACATACTGGTATGTGCTTAAATACACATACCTTTTACCTTTAAAAACGAGCTAAAATAACCAAAAACGGACTTAAAATGCCAAATATATGCTTGTTTTGCTAATTGTATTGTGCAGGAACGGATATCTAAGAAAAAGACGAAAAACAAAGCCAAAACGACAAATTAAGCAAAGACACATTGTCTTCTTCTGAAGGAAGGGGATTCAAGTTCTTATCTTTGGTTTACTCTTGGGCAAGATCTGACAGATATCTCTGAAAAGACCTTCCAAAGTAAGTCTTGAATCATTTATCCTTGTCATCTTGAACTCTGTAGAAGGTGTCTATGGTGTATCATATTCTAGAATGGTGAACTGTACACTTCAGGGGACATACCGCATTTAGTGATGAGGAAATGCAAGGATAGCTATGAATTGAGAGGGCGATAGCATCCCAGACGACTTGCAATGTCGGGTTCTTTGGTCCTTGTCAAATCTACAAGGGATTTTTCCATTGCATTTTCCGATATCAAGCCTATTTTCTTGGGAAACAAGTCAAGATTCAAGCTTGGTTTTGAGCAGTGGATGGAAGAATGATTCTGTAAGTTTGTCAATACAATTATCTAAAACAAATTATATATGAACAGAGACCAATTAAGACATGATGCACGATTATTAATGCATGACAGGATTTACAACAGGGGATAGGCAAACAATAACTAGGCAACAAATTGATACACACGCATACAATGCAACAAACTAATACACATACAAACATGAAACACTTATCCTTATATACCACATTAAACTAATAAGGCTAATCTAATTGAATCAAGGCATCACTAAGGAATTTTAAGAAAAATTATACTACATTAATACTAAGTGAATGATATGGATTAAATTAAATTAGACTAGGTTATTAGATTGATACAAGATTACAAGATTCGTTCAAGAAAGAAATCAAGTATAGTTACCTTTAAATAGTGTATATTGCTGTGTTTAAGCTCTACGTATTAGTTCGTGTATTAAGACATCTAAGTATGTTCACAACGGAAATGGCGGCAAACTCGGGAATGCCAACATAATGATCAATAATAACACAAGGTACAAATAAATAGGAGATAATACATTGCATAAAATTTTTCCAAGTGTATGAAGCCAATCAACTTGAACAATAAGTGATGTTAAATCGCAAAATAAAATCCAAAATCTCTTACATTATTCATATCCCTCGCAGAGGACCATAACAAACTTAATTCCAAAATCTCCAATACTAAAATCAAACAACAAGCAAGCAAGACTTCAAAACGAAATTCCCACAAGGATACTTTCTAAGTCTGCTATTAATCACCAAACTCTTCCCTCTTTTCATTCACCTGAAAATCCGGAGTCGCAACTCCCAAATCACTAACGCACCTAAAGGGCCTACCAGCTGGAGCACTATATTAGGGCGTACCACACAGAACCTTGCATGCCAAACACAGTACATGCAAGTACCACACAGAACCTTGTATGCCAAACACAGTACATACAAGTACCACACAGAACCTTGCCATGCCAAACACAGTACATGCAAGTAAATCAACACATAATATTCACATAACAGTCATAAGCACATATCTTGTCCCAAAAACAAAACCACATTTCGCACAGATCAATTCAAAACATTTCAAAACACATTTGAGTATCATTTTCCCCCAACGGAAAAACAGTAAAAAGTGGGGCTACGAGAACTCACCTTAAGCAAGCCTTTAGCAACCAACTTCTACTACACAAGCAAATGCAACGACGCCCGCACACGACCTAGTCCAGTTAATGTCTCATTTTAATCAATCACTTCCAAAACAATCTTCACGTTTGATGCATAGAGTTTAGACGCGTTGTACAAGTACTCAAAATAGTTTTTAGTGGTGTGATGGTTGACGACTTATCTCCACAATCATATCAATCTCATTCTCCGATAATACATACTTATACTATTTAGTGTAAATAGATAAGTAATATAATAGATATTTATAATTATTAATTATAAATATATCTCGACAAGTCTATTCGGTACACCTTAATCACTTTAAAATAATCATTCCTTGATTGAAAACGACACGTTTAATCACAACAAACACCTTAGGAAAGTTTCGAGAAAAATTATATTTTTTCGTCTTTTAGTGAATTTATTAATTAAATAAAATAATATTTTATTATTAAAAATCAAAAATCATGTTTTAAGTAAAATTTCTAAGTATAAACTTTTTACGAAATTTCGACATGACCCGTACGTGTTTACAACGTTTTTCCAAGGTTTCAAACCTTAATTTCCAAACACTTTTCACAATTCGACACTTTTCGACAAAATTCCAAAATCTCAAACTTTAACGTTCACCAAAACGTTTTCCCCAAAATAACGATCAATATCACTTCGTAAATACATTTCGCTTTCAAAAAGTCCACCAAAACTCTCAAAATGACCAAATATCGCTTATTGGGCCTCAAGGCCCAACAAGGGTCCATTAGGACATTTATAAGTCCAAAATACTATTTAAGTCCAAAACCAAGGTCCATTTACATATATAAGTATATACTTATATGTAGAAATAATCCGGACCACAATAAGCCCTCCCGTTAAGCCGCGGCTCAAATAGACTTATTGGGCCGTGAGTCCATAAACTCCAAAATACGTATATTAAGCTTTAAAATAAGCTAATAAGCTACGTATCACTTTTGGTTACTACCATAAGCCTCAAAAATAGTCCACAACATATGCCATAACACAAAAATAATCAAAATCACTTTCCTAGTGACTTTGGGAATTTACACGTGGCCTTTAAGCCCAAATAAGCCAAGAAATAGCTTAAAAATAAGCCCGAATAAGCTATACAAGCAACTTATCAAAAATAAGCATTCTAGCAACATATATTATTCAACCATCACGACCACAACATCAAAACTACAAAAACCCTTATTTTCTTTTTCACTATTCACGAACCAAACGCACCCTTTTAATTCATTTCGCTTCCAAAAATCGATTTTCACAACGATCAACTTGTACAACTAACATCTATGCATCAAAATAAACCCAAAAGGACAAACAAAATTTAAATTTGAAAACTTACAAGAAAATCTTCAAATTTGTAGATTTCGACACGAACCGGACAACCCAAACGTTGTTTAAATGAATAACCAAACACTAGAATCAACCCCAAATATTTATGTCTTCATGTTTTCTTGATCAAAATTCAAAAATTATGAGTGTGTGTGTGTGTTGTAGGTGCGACGAACTATACACACACAAGAGAAGTAATGTGTTTTATATTTTTGTAAATGAAATGGATTATGATGAAAATAATTCTAGTGGAAGCATATATGTGTACATCTCTTAGACAAATGAGCTAAATAATTTAGCCTCATAGTCTCCATTTCTAAACCATTAACCGCAATAGGGATCCAAGGGAGTACCGGGCTTTCTTTTTTCGTGTCGAAATCAACTTAAAACCGTAAAACTCAACCGTAAAATTTATCCCAAAGTTAATTAGCATTTTTATTCACTTTAAAAATACTTTTCCATTAACTTAGAGTATTCACTTGCCATATTTACACTTTAAACCCTTCAAAATTCAATTTGGACATTAACGGACGTGTCAGACTCTTTTTCGGCATTTCTCAAAATTCACGGTCACAACACCACCGGAATACACATAACACATAATACCTTTCAAAGAGGATTATTAATCACAATAAACCTTAAATCATCACATATCTCATGAAAAATTATCACCATGTCAACCGACTTACAAAAAAAATCTTAATAAACTGACAAAAGTCCAAATAGTCAAGGAATGTATTAATAAAAAATATTCAGAACACAAAAAGGGCAAAGGTTACATTCTACCCCCTTAAAAGAATTTTCGTCCTCGAAATTCAGATACTAACATCACTAAATAAATGCGGGTATTTCAATTTCATCTTATCTTCACGCTCCCACCGTGAATTCATACCACGTATCGAATTCCCACCGAACCTTGACGATGGCAATCCTACTACGCTTTAACTTCTTAAACTCTCTTTCTAAAATTTCACATCTCTCTTTCCAACAAAAATTTAACTTAGCATCACTGGAATCTCACCAAAGGCATTTTTTGTTGGAATCACCAAATCACTTCTTAAGGTTCGACATAACAACTGGAACTGTCATGAACACCATTCAACTCCTCAGGCAAATCTAACCGATAGGCCACAGGCCTACTTTCTCAACAATCTCAAAAGGTCCAATAAATCTAGGAGCTAGTTTCCCCTTCTTCTTAAAGCGTACCACACCTTTTCAAGGCTACACTTTGAGCAGGACATGGTCACCTACACTAAACTCTAGAGGCTTCCTCCTCTTATCAGCATAACTTTTTTGACGATCACGTGCAGCCTTAAGTCTATCCTTAATCTGCGAGATCTTCTCAGTAGAATTCTCTAGCACGTAACTCAGGTCCTCCAACTGACCTCTTCAACATCAGCCCACAAAATCAGGAACACACCTCCTACCCATACAATTAGCCTCAAACTGACGCACAGCTCACCGACAAGAATGATAACTATTGTTATACAAAAACTCAACCAAATAAAGATGAACATCCCAACTTCCTCCGAAGTCTAGGACACACGCTCTAAGCATGTCTTTCAAAGTCTAATAGTACGCTCATTCTGACCAACGGTCTGAGGTGACAAAGTCGTACTCATATCTAAGCGAGTTCTTATTCCTTAATGCCTCATTTTTACTTGCTTGACTGCAAAACTATCTGCCAAAACCTTGATGTGAAACGACTATCACGATCTAATATAATCGAGATCGGCACGCCATGTCTAGCAGCTATCTCATTCAAATACAATTTAGCCAACATTTCCATCTATTACCCACTTCAAAGGTAGAAAATGAGCAGAACTTTAAGACAACCGGTTCCTATAATGACCCAGATTGTGTCATGCCCACTACTAGTCCTAGGCAACTTAGTTACAAAATCCATAGCTATCCCTTCCCATTTCCATATGGGAATCTCAGGTTGCTGGAGCAGGCCAGATGGCCTTTGATGCTTATCCTGAACCTTCAAACAAGTCAAACACCTACTAACATACTCAGCTATATCCTTTTTCATTCCAGGCCACCAATACCTATCTCTCAAATCATAATACATCTTATCAGCTCCTGGGTGTACAGAGTACTTTGACTTATGGGCTTCGTCCATTATCAGGGTTCTCACATCACCCTTCAAAGGCACCCATATTCGATCCAGGTAATATAACGCTCCATCATTCCTAAGTTGAATCATCTCATCTAAACCTTTCTGCAATCCAGCAGACTTATCCACAGCCTCCTTCTGAGCCGTCAATATCTTATTCATGATACTTGACTGAAGGATCATATTCATAGCTCTAACTCTCTTAGGCTTTACTCTTTCTTTCCTACTTAGGGCATCAGCCACTACATTCACCTTACCAGGATGGTAGCGAATTTCATAGTCAAAATCACTAAACAACTCTATCCAGTGACGTTGTTGCATATTCAACTCTTTCTGACTAAAGATATGATGAAGACTCTTATGATCCGTATAGATGACACTTTTTGTCCTATACAGATAATGTCTCCAGATCTTAAGTGCAAACACAACCGCACCCAACTCTAAATCATGGGTAGTATAATTATTCTCATGAATTTTCAACTGCCTAGACGCATAGGCTATCAATTTACCTCTCTGCATTAACACACAACCTAGTCCTATCCCGGACGCATCACAATATACTACAAAATCTTCTGATCCATCGGGGAGAGCTAGAACAGGCGCATTACACAACTTATCCTTTAAAGTTTGAAATGCATATTCCTGTTCCTCACCCCAATCAAAAGTCTTACTTTTCTGAGTCAAGATAGTAAGAGACTTAGCTATCTTAGAAAAATCCTCAATGAACCTAAGGTAATATCCAGCCAAACCTAAGAACGAACTAACCTCAGTCGAAGTTCTAGGGGCTTTCCAATTCTTAACAGCTTCAATCTTACTAGGGTCCACGTGAATCCCATTACCATTTATCACATGCCCAAGAAACTGCACTTCTCTTAGCCTGAATTCACACTTAGAAAACTTAGCATACAGTTTCTCCTTCTTGAGCAATTCTAAGACTAACCTTAAGTGTTCTACATGCTCATTTTGAG